>JNBS01000792.1:2607-14560 GCA_002081575.1 Thraustotheca clavata | reverse complement strand
ATCTATTAAATGGTTATTCAATTCTATTAAACTCGCATTATCAACATTTTTATATCTGATATTATATTTTACTTATATATAGAAACACATATATAGTTACACAGATGATACATAGGCATTCTGAAATTCCTAACTCAGTGATGGATAATTTAAACTATTTACTTGATTATGGTCTCAATGTTGATTCTCTTTTCGGTTGGTGGGTTGACAGAATTAATATTCGAATTGAATACTGTCACCTTTTTGAAAGTCACTATTAAAAAATGTCTTTAATTTGAATTGACGAAATTAATAAACAAAAGGAGCAACTGCGTCCAAAATCATTACAATTAGATACTATTGGGGAACTCAACTATCATCCATTATTCATGTGGGCCATAATGAAGGAGTTTGAAGATACTGAGGATTTCTTTGCAGAAATGTGCTACTAAACTACCTTTTTTTGGTTGAAATAGTATTTTAGAGGTTGAACTTTATCTTCGTGAATATAGAATCACCGATATCCAACATTCAAAAAAATATGATAGCGAATTCAATTTATAGTAAAGAAGAAATGTCATTAAATGAATGGATATCCCGAAATCCGCCAAAGAAAAGCCGATACGAGGCCGCCGAATCAACGCCACTATGCTGCCTCAGGTGTACAACTAGAGAAATAAGTAAAATTGAGCTAGTGCATGACAAAGTTAGTAAACTTTATTTTATTTGGTGCAAGCATTGCAACCATAAAGAATGGTTACAGGATCACGACTTAATTAAGTGTCACTACGATGTTGTACTACCAACATCTGAAGCACTTGGATGGCTTCAAGAGCAAAAAAGTAAAATCTTGAAATCAGAATCATAAAAAAATAGAGATTTTTTTTGAGATATAGATAATAACATTGGTGGATAGTCATAGTGGAGAGCTGATATGCGGAGTGGCATGACGGCACATGAAAATATGAAAGTAATTACATCGCCCTACATTAATTGAATATATTTCACAATTATATACCTAAAAAAATGGATATTCAATACGTTGACACAGAAGATGCGGAACCGATCGCGATTGATGACAATTGTTATAAACTTATCATTCCAAGACTCGAACGAATCGACGAGGGACATCCTATCATCTTTAACACTACTAAACTGAAGCCCGCTGCTACAAACATTCGAGAAAAGGCCTTGAGTTTAGTTATGGCGAATGTGAAGAAGTCTTTAAAGGTTTAGGTATTACTTTTTTATGTTTGTACATATGCAAGCGATTGATCTCACTTTTAATCGTTTCAAGTCTATCAATCGAATCAATGCGTTGGTCAATAGATACTTGAGCATCGCTTAGATGCTTGACTTCAATATCATCTGGAAGATGTAATTCTTTAATAAGATTGAGTTGTCGTTCATCTTGTTCGATGAACCATCGTCGAATAGAAATCATATTCTCAATTTGTTTAATTTCACTTTCGAAATCAAAGTCATTAAAAGTATTGACCAACCGAGAATAAAGCATCCCCTTGAAATTATTAAGAGACTTCACGAAAAAAACTAAGCTTGAATGGAGGAGTCGAACAAAAAGATAACACGATACGAGCCAGTGCAAACACGGGCTGGGGGCAGCGCAAATACTCAAGTGAGCATCCGTCTACACCACCACAGTATATTATATGGATGCTATTGTACTATACAAACAACGTAATAATCGTGTAGTCTAGTTTCTTCAACGGTCCTTCTTCATTTTCTGTGATAGATTTATACCAAGGTCTTGATATTATCAACGTCGTCAATCATAATTTTTAAGTTACATCTTCTAGAATATACGAAATATAGAAAATGATTTAAATTAGTGGACGATTATATCGAAATCTAGTGAAGGTAGTAGAAGAGCTAAAGCTGATCCAACGATACATTGGAAATGTGAAATTTAGATTAGAGGATGACCCCGAACGTGAAGCTGTTAATATTGAATGCCTTGAAACGATATTGATCATGCTAGAAAACACACTAAATATCATGAAAATGGCTTGATCGATGATGCTGTCGATCTATTTCTTTTTTAAAATTGTAGATAGTGTCGATCCAAAAAACAGGTTTTCCATCGTCATCAATAGATACCTCTGTAATAACAACTAGCGAGCGATTCTTCACAAATTTAGTCTTTAAAATAAAGAATTCAGTATTGAAACTGGACTCAAGAATATTAACTAGATCTCGATACTTGATCATTAAATTATACTTGCGATTAATAAATCTAATTGAATAGATCGTAGAACTTATCTTCTTTTCCATGTTGTAAATAGTACAACCAAAGCACTGAGTATTGCCTACAGTGC
This sequence comes from Thraustotheca clavata, assembly GCA_002081575.1. Taxonomy (NCBI): domain Eukaryota; phylum Oomycota; class Saprolegniomycetes; order Saprolegniales; family Achlyaceae; genus Thraustotheca; species Thraustotheca clavata. Next base: position 12,245 of record JNBS01000792.1, on the reverse strand, counting down.
CCAAAACGCGGGTCTTGAACATCAATTTCACGATACCCGCAATCTTTTGGAATAACTCGAGGTCTTGGAAGTCCCAATGGATCGAAATAATGCTTATCCTTGTTCGAAATAGCCAACCAATGCGTTCCACCGATTCGTGGAGTCCCCATGTTGATTATCGCATAGTCTTTATTTAAATTTAGATTCTCTTTGAAATCAATCTGATCAACTTTAACGTCAAGATCATTAGCAAGTTCTAATAATTGATCATCAGTTGTACGAGAGAGTTTAATTATTTTTTTGGCACTCATTTGAATTATTTTTCACTCGAGCTATATACTTGTCTAATATAAGACTATAAAGCTCAATAATGTCAACTGCATCCGATATCTCTGCCTTCGAACACTCCGTTGAACCAACTCTGGTTGAAACTTTATTCAGAGATAAGAAATGGACATATATTCAAGATTCTACTTCGAATACTGGTCAATACTCTGGTCAAATCCAATTCAATCTTTCGACTATTTCTTCTCAAGCAGCATTTGTAAACTGGGAAGGAGCTGTGGTCGAAATCCCAATTAAGTTGCAAATTCTCAATGGCAGTACTTCGGCAGTCCCATTTGTCACTGCTACACAAGTTCAAGCGACCATTGATCAACTTGTTCCTAAATGAAGTGCTTGGCAATTTATTGATTCCGTTCAAGTTGTAATCGATGGTGTGAGTGTACAAACGAACCAAATTCATGAAAAAGTTAATGCTACATTCAAGGCATTGACTGAATGGGATTACAATACTTATGTAAAGCGCGGCCAAACTAGCAATTTTGTCTTAGATGAATACCGCCAACCCGTAACCGGAGTTGCTCAAAGCTTGGATAACGTCTCTACGTCAAACTTCATATCCGCAACGGCCAACATTGGTGAATTCGGACTCGCGAACACATTTGCAAATGCCGGAGCGTAGAGCGATCTTTGTTTAACGCCCTTGACCAAACCAATGGCAAACTCGCATTCGATATTATGAATCAAACCCTCAAAACCTTCAAGCAATTGCAAAGCCACAGGTATATGTTTGCCCAACTGGGTCTGCTGGAACGACCGTTCTTGCAGGAGCCCCATTTTACGTCGCGCACTACCTTGCGTGTGTGAAGCTTGCTGACGTTTGCGATTATTTCAAGAATTGCCCAATGCAAAAGAATACCAAAGGTTTTATCTACATCAACTACAATAGCTCTACCACCACACTCACAACTAATACGACAAATTCCCCCATTGGCCCAACTAATATTCCAACCGCGATTAGTAACAACATGAACTTTGGTAACACGTGTCCAATTCTTTGAAATTACTCGTCTCCAAATGTTACTGGCAATACTGCTGGTACTCCTACAGGTTTAGCTGTTCCAACGGGCTCGACTCTTACTGTAACGGCTGATTATAATGGCCCACAACTGCTGGAAGCGGTATCCTTCCGGTTCAATCGTTCTCACGTCTTCTTGTCCCAACTTATAGTCCAAATCCGTCTGCTGATAACGCTTTAATCCAAAAGAAGACGTTCCGTTATTTTGAGCGTGTAACTAACAAGTTTACTGTACAAGCTGGTCAATCCTTCACATGGACGGTCTCGAATGGTATTGCAAACCCAAAGAAATTGATTATGCAACCCGCCATCACAAACGCAACACCAGGATCAAGCTCTGTCGCAGATAATATGAATCCATCCCGTAGTTGTTTCTCAGCGGTTCCGGAAACAACATCTCCTTACTCCGCTCTAAAAAATTTACAAGTTACTATAGGTAAAGTCGCTATTTGGAACAATCCTGTCAATTTTGGGTATGATTTATTCATTCTAAATCAGGTATTGATGGGGGTTTAGATGATACTACAAATGCAGGCTTACTAAATCAACGACTGTGGGAATCGCTCTATCGATTTGTTGCAGTTGACATTGGCCGAAGACTTCCTTCTGAAGATGGTGTGCTCAAAAGAGTATTATTGTTTCAGGCACGAATAACACTAACTACGCTCTGACTATCTACTACCATATCTATCGAGAAGTTGTCGCTACAGTTGACACAGCTATGGGAACTGTTTCGCAAGGCCAATGCAAAGTTAAATGATTAGTAATCAGAGAAAAGCGATCAAGATCGCCAGAATTTTCAATTCTTACTATCGGTTAACTTTGTTAACTATTGTCTTTGACAACAAGTATTTTTTAGCCAATCAAATATAATATCCATTAATAATGAACGGATTCTTTTCAGATAATCAAACTAAGCAAAAAGCTTATGACAGTTACTACAATGCTATGGCTAAGAGTGATTTCGTACAAGGTGCTAAACTTCAAGCTAAACTGCGGGAACAAGGCCTTGACGACGCAAGCAGCGAATCATTAGCCAAATTATTTCAACAAGTTATTGGTCAATCTCGAGAATACGATTATGATAAACTATTGAAAAAGCCAAAGATAGTCCCATCGCGCCCCATTAGGGAAGATGCAGAAAACAATATGAGATGGCAGAGAGCGAGACAATATACATTCACACCCACGCAAACAGATACGGGATATAGAGCTCAGCCAACACCTATACCCGATGAAAATGTAAATATGGATGATGATGAAGAAGCTCCTCGAAGTAGAGAAGCCCCCCGAAGAAGTGAATTTCATTCTCCTTATGAAAATTTGTTCAAGGATCCTACATTTACTGAAAAAGTGTGGGACAAGATTGATGGACGATTTACCATTACCAAGGATATGGAATCAAAAGTTCGCGATAGAGTATTTAACTATTTAAATCACACAACAACAAATCAGCGCAAAAAAATATTCGATTTGGGCCGTGATTTCTCAAAAGAATAGAAGCACGCAGAAGCTGATGCAATTGTAAAGGACTTACTAAAACGTAAAAGAAAAGAACGTGGCCCAAATACACAATCCCCCAATCTAAGACCTACGTCTCGCGCAAGACATGGAGTACCCGAGCGAGAAATGAGTGGTATTGTCCTCGACGAAACCAATCCCGATGAAGAAGAGACCAAGTTTAGCCCAAGTGCTAGAAATTTAGTTGAAGAATTTGAAGCCGATGTTAATGAGTATACAAGAAACAAGTTGGCAAAAGATCTTTGGGGCCAATTGAGACGTAACTTCGCGAAACGAATTGACAGATAATTGGGCACCGAAGGATATTTTAATCACACCCCCAAACCACCAAATATGGCCGGGATTGCGCGTACAGAACGAATGGAAAAAATGGAAGAATACAAGACAAAACTGGAAACCTGGATCCGAGATACGCTCAGATAAGCGCATAAAAAAGTATACAATTCTACATAGTGAAGCTTCTCACAAACGATTAAGCAATTGTTCAATAAAAGTTTCATTATGTTTAATTTGTTCTAGTTGCTTCTGTAAGGCGCGATGCAGTAAAGGAATAGCTTGTTGCAAACACAAAGTTAAACGCTCATTAGAATTTACTTTAATAGTAGATCCATCAACGCATGTAATATCTTGCTCTGGAAACTCTTCGTCTGATGGAACCCATCCAACCAATTCAGGAATTACTTGATGCACTAGCTGTTGCCCTGAGTAACCCAAATGAATCTTTGGATCTTTAGCATCTTGACTCTTATATTTGAATTTAATTGGCTTTACATTCATAAAACGATCAACAAGATCAACATCAACTTTAGCAATATCTTTTTTACTCGTTCATCACACATTACATTGATTTCTACCGAAACAACTAGAATTCCCCATTCTGACTGTATAGAGAACTTTCGGTTATTATAGCCTATAGCAGTGCTACTCCCACTTGATGAAAGGTAACCAAAACTAGCTATAGAAGTGTTTGTAACATTCCCACGCACATCTAATTGATATGATGGAGACGAAGTACCAATGCCTACTCGTCCGGCAAAATAAGCGCTGTAAGGGCCACCACCTCCAGCTGCTACTTCCAACCAATTACTACTGTTTGAAACTGTACTTGTTCCAATAAAACAAACACTTGCTGAAGCCATATTCGTGATATTGGGAGAAGAAGTAACTCCAATCCATGATCCGTCTCCAATTTTTAGATTGCTTGAAATTGTTAATGCTCCTGCCTGAGACAAGGTAGCCCTTACATTACCAAGCGACGATGTCGTCGTTGATGTATAAAATCGAAATCCATTATATGAATATGAATCAAGATATTGCAAGTTCGTAGTACCCCATCCGTAAAATTCACTACCTGAGATTCCTCCACTTGTCGAACAAATTGATAATGCTCTAGTTTGGTATGCAGTCCCAAGATCCAACCCCGTAGCGATCGCAAGATTGGATGTTGCTCCCGATTGCTGAATTAGCAGCGCCTGATTGAAAGAATCAGTAATGGTTAACTTTAAGCCAGTGCCAGAGACATATTGCATGTCAACAAAATTAGTTTCACTTCCATCAGAAGCAGCACACATTCGCATTGAACCATTCACCGCCAATGCTTTATTTGGTAAATAAGTACCAATCCCAACATTTCCACTAGATTTAATCATAAAGCGAACTCGCGTTGTATGTTCGAGATATATTTCCAATAAATAGATCTGCGCTACTACCAGATGATGTACCAGTTCCTGTATTAATATAGCAGACGGACGAACTATTAATGATACGAAACACACCGTTTGATCCCGAAATATCTCCGGTAATAAGATTACCATTATTTGATATTGTTGATGTTGATAGTGAATTTATTCCAGAAATTGAGCTAAACGAATCTAAAATTAATACCTTACTTGCAGATGCTGTGCCAGGAGTCACTTCGGAAAAGTAACTGCTGAATGCAGAAATACCATTCAAATCTGCGGCAGTAACTGTTACAAGAACTTCGCCAAGCTTTAAACCTTGAGTTGATCCGTTGTGCGATACAATATCAACGTTAGCACCACTACAACTGAGATTTCCTGAAATGAATAGTGAGCTAAAAAAGGCAGCTCCATTTATTTTTTGATATCTTTTATCTCCTACAGCAAGCGAGAGGTAGTCGTTAGCTCCTATGAACAAAGAACTATTGAAAATAAGGTTGTTTAATGTTGGTGGAAGAGACATTTTGATTGCTTTTATGTAACTATGATGATAAACTTCTACGAATCATTGGATCAGAAGAAGATCAAGAAATACCCTAAGAACGAGTATTTCGAGCTGCCATTTCGCATGGTAGTCGCCTCGCCGAGTGGATCGGGCAAGAGTAACACTGTCCTCTATATAATATCTCTTCTAAGTAAATGCTTTACACGAATCGTCATCTGTACTAAGACCAATGAGCCCCTTTATGATAATTTAAAATAAATTATCGACAACGTTGACATATTTGAAGAAGGAATGATTCCAACAATGGGCGAATATGACTCAGAAACAAGCAAACTTATTATTTTCGATGATCTTGTATTGGAACCAAAAAAACGCAAGCACAGATAGGTCATACTTCATTCGAGGACGTAAGCGGGGATTCTCGATGGTTTACATTTGTCAATCTTATTTTGGCATCCCAAAGACAATTCGCATCAACAGTCAATATGTTGTTCTTGGTCGAAACTTGACTCAAAGAGATCTTTCAATTATTTGTAGAGATTTCCCAAGCGATATGCCAATCAAATATTTAATTGACCTGTACAAGCGAATCACAAACGAAAATATGAGCACCATAATGATGGACATCATCAATAGAAAGATTTATCACAATGTGATCGAATTCGTCACTGATATGTAGAAGGAATCAAAGATCACTCTTAAATAGTCGACTCAGACTTTTTTGTCTCATGAGCAAACGAATACAAACATTAGGGTCAATTATCTGCAATGGCTGCATATTTTGATCCATAAAGCTCAGTGTGATTTCATTATTTGTTCCTTTCATTGGACAATAAGCAATTCCTTGGCCTTGACATGTAGTAATTAAGCCACCAAAGCCCACACCTGCTGATGTAAATGCGTGAAAAACTTGATTATTGTTTGCGATCGGATTGTATGGATTTGATAACGAGACTACTACACTATTTACTGGATCGATCTGTGGAACAAACGTACTGCTAATAGCTTAAACACTTGTTTGTTGAGTGAGAGGATACATTGCATTATTCAATCCAACAATTGATCCAAACCCTGAATTATCGATTATTAATTGAGGTGTGTCGGCAGTAGCGGGCATTGTTGGCATTCCACTTGCGGCCGTATATCCAGTGATATTCTTGACTGGGTTCATAGTAAATTGGATTGCATAAGCCGAAACGTTCTCTGTGCATGAAATGAAGTAATAATTATCACCCGTTGTGTTATTGATCAAATAGAGATTATTCTGAATACTCCAATATTGCAAGTAGTTATTGATATCCGATGCCGTATATGTCCCATCGGGTAAGGTAATCTGATACGTAGTTGTCGTACTTGCTGTAGGCTATATAATCTTGAGTGAATTGTTTTGACGTAGAGCAGTGATAGCCTTCCAGTTGTAGAAAATACTGATAGATCCCAAAGCACATTCAAATTGACTGAAATCAATCGGCTGACTGAATCTATATCTGAATTGATGCGTAGAGACTTGATTATTGATATTCAAGAGAATCGGGAATGACATTTTTGATTAGTTATATATAACTATTAAAGAAATGCATCGCCGTAAAAGAATTAGAAAGGCAAATATACCCAAACTTGATGAAGATATGGGAGGAGATGGTATTACAACAGGAACCATAAAGCATCTAACAGCTATCAATCACGATCATGGTCAATATATTATCGACACACTCGAGAAGCAGCTCAACAAGATCAGCGTCAGTCAACTAGCAAAGGATCAAAAAAGGTAAACAAACCAAAGTACATCGATACGAGTAAATTGCTTTCTTTCAAACGAAATACAGTTAGAGCGTCAACAGATGAATAGATCCCAAAGGGATCATGACACTTACGGTGTCTATTAAAGCTTCATCATTCGTTTAAATGATGTGTCATAGTTAGTAGAAAAGACACCTTTCTCATATAGCTTATCAAGAAGCTTTTTCATTTCTTTTTTATATCAGAATTATCATCACCTATTTGAGTAGCTCCTTGAAGCATCTTCAATCGACTAATGGTTCCATCGGGCTGCTTATTGTATGCTGAATCGAATTCTCGTGACTTGATATGGCATTTGCTGAGGCAGTATCGCATGAAGTTTGCTCAGGCTCATCTAGAAGGTCGAAGAGTTGCTTATCAAAGCCTCCATCATCTTCAATAATATGCCATAAATCAACAAATGCATGAGAGACGAGCATAGTCATCAAGTTGACCATGGTTTTACCGCTTCGTAATCGAGCGTGCAATTCATTGAAATTCACTTTATGTGGACCGCGCTTGGACGTCATTTGAACGTAGTTTGTTTAATATATTAATTAATTCTCAAATATCTCAATTTCAATATGCTTATCTGAACCTGATGGTTTGAAATCTCCATGGAATATACGTTCCCTACATCCTTTGGATCGTGTTTTGGACTTTACTGGGGATGGGGGTTCAGGTTCATATTTAAATCCAAAGTCAGGTATCTCTTCGACAGTCTTTTGTGTAGTGGTTTGATTTTGAATCTTGTTATAACTTGTATTAGCAGCAAATGTCGAATGGAGTAGCTTAGCATGAAGGTCGTGCTTCTCTCTGTTTGTCAGCTTGGCATACGTTGGCAATTGGATCAAGTGCGATTCTTCAATGTGACGTATAATATTCATGCTCATTGGCTTACCATTGTATGTAACGTTCGTACATTTCTTTTGTTCTTCTGGAGTTAGTTCATTATCTAACTTATCTGCTTTGTATTGCTTGCTAATTACTTTTCTGATAGCATTATAGTAACAAAACGTCTCCTTGAATCTATTTTTAACCATTTTGCATAATGCGTTGAGGCTCGAAACTAACGATTCTTTGTTCTTGCAGAGTCGCATCAATAGTGAAATAACATCTGAGTTTTTGCACTTTGCAAATCTCTTGAAAGTTAGCATCATCATACTTATTTGGATAACGAATGCGATCAGCAAATTCTTCTGGGTCCCATTGCAAGCTATCTTTCCCAGCTCGATACAATCTAACTAATTGACGTAAGTAGAGACTCATTGTTGCATTAGAGAGCTTATCATTGCTCATTTCAAGGTCGCGAATAATTATTTTATTTAATTCTTCTAGATTTAGAATTTTAGATTTAAGATTCGACATCTTTATTTATGCTTATATACAATGTCTTATAAAGAATTCCGAGTAGATTTTAGTCACCGGCAAGTTACCAACGTTTTGCACGGAAAGTCAATTCTTCTATCGCATACTCAACTAAACAATGACAAAACTCATTACTGGCACGTTGAAAATTATAAAAAACTAGTGAAAGCATATGAATCCGGCAAAGGCGTTACTATTCATATGAGCCACGGAGAAGTGTTACGTACGCATCAATCTGGATTGGATGGAAGCGGTTTGTGGGGAGATTTGTGGGGCGGTATTAAAAAATGAGCTAGTACCGCTTGGAATTTTCTCAAAGATAACTGGAAACCAATTGCAGGTACTGTATTAGATAAGGTTGCTGATTTGGCAGCTCCTGAAACGGGTGGGCTAAGTAAAGGTGTTCGAGCCGGATTTAAACTCTTGCAGGAGTTGGCATGGAACCACAATATTCTACACCTCGCCGTGGCCGTCGCAAGGTGGGCATTGATCCATCTGGCAGTTTCAGACTCGTATAAAAATAAAAAATGAATGAATAGAAAAGTTTTTAACATTTGATTTAACAATTAGTGAAGCATCTTTCCGTTTTTCTAGCTAAGCTTTCATATTTATCACTACAGCCCTTTTTGTGCTTATTATCACAATGTTTGCATACTTTTTCTTCAATATATTTAATTCGCTATTAATACGGCAAATTTCTTGTGGATTCAATTGTTCTTTCGGTGCTTTCACCAATGAATACTTTTCTCTAACCCAATCAAGCATATGGGATCTCATTTCAGATCTAGTTACGATATCTGTCGAGGACTCTGAATATGCAACTTTGTCAATTGCAAATCCATAACTATTATTGATTTCAGCGCGATAGTCTTCGCTACATTTGGATTAGATCAGCTGGCATAAACGATCGAACAGCTTTAGATGTGTATTTCGCTTTGAAAGCAAGGTACGTTGAACGAAATCTATGAAGTAGCGTTGGAAACTCAAGAATTTTAATTTGTCTTCTAGACCAATATCAATGTCTTCAATGGGAATTTGCTCACTGAATTCAATAATCATTGTCCGTCAAACAATTTCACCGCTTTCATCCTTGTAGTTTGGCATATGATTAGAGTTGATGATAGTTGGTAAGTTCCAATCTGCTACATCAATAGATGTTTTGCCTTTGACTGGGCATGATATTGCTCTCTAGTCATCATACTCAAGAAAAACGATCGAGGAAGTGTCTTTGCGATATTATGCGGCATATCATCACAGTATACGATTTGCTTGTTGGCAAATTCAGACAAGCCAAAGATCCCATGGAACAAAGCGCTCAATCTCCAAACCTGATTATCTCTGAATGAATATTTGATCAAATTTGCCAATAATGACTTTACTGATCCGCCTTGCCCTTTTATCATCATCATGAAGTCAAACTTGTCATCAAGCCGAGTTAAGCATCTTC
>JNBS01000790.1:0-15880 GCA_002081575.1 Thraustotheca clavata | reverse complement strand
GAATGACAAAATTGTTGGAAGCATTTTAAATCCAAAATTGTAGTACCAAACATACATCAATTAGGCTTTTGACGCTTTATGTTTTGTTCTTCATAGCTGCCTTCAGCGAGTGCCATTAAATCGCTTGCTATCTTATTAAGATCATTGTTTGTTTCTGTTAATTTCTATAAAAAAAGATTAATCAAAACATAATAGTTGTAAATTACCGCATTTTCAAGCAACAGAGATTCTTGTTCAGTCTACAGATTAGTACATAAATACATAAATTTAACAAAGTAAATATTGCCTCTAGCTCTTCTACTCGACGTTTGAGTACGTAAGAATCATGTGTCTATCCAGACAGCATATTAGATACATTTAACGATTTGTAGTGTACCTTCAAAGTAATGATTTCTGCTTGCAATTCCTTTACTCGTTGCTCTGCAGTATTAACTCGATAACGCTACGATTATATTTAAGTAGTGATCTTGAGTTATAAAATACCAAGGATGCATCAGCTTTTTGCAATTGATCAGCTTTGCTTTGAAGAACAGCTTTCTCAGTTTCAAGCTGAATTACTCGTGCTCTTAATCCCTCCGTCAAAGTTTCATCATTTTGAATGTTTTGTTTAACTTCTTCAAGTTCAGCACTAAGTCTTTCATTTTCTTCTTGATATTTCTAAAGCAATTTTACTATTTTTTAAGAGAATCCATTTATATACCTTGACATCGCTTTGAACTAGTGTAAGAGCATTAACTGCTGCTTGATATTCATCTTTGACTTTGTCAATTTCAGCACGACTAGCATCACCAATTTCTCCTTTAAGTCTTTCCATATCTTCTGCTCTTTGGTGTTCTTTAGCATCAACACGATGCTGAAAATGAGAAATTGACTAGACATCAGCTATAGAAACAAAGTAATTACGTTGGGGTACCTGAGCAAGCACTGTTTCTGTTTGCTGGTACTTGACAATTTGATGTTCCAACACTGAAATTCTTCTTGTGAGTTGGAGTCTTTTTTCTCTTAATTTCAAGCATTCATTAGCTAAAGATTCTCTAGCTTTTCTTTCAACTTCCAATGCAGCCTACCAAACATCAAATATGAAAAATTAACATTGAAATTACTTCCAAAGCTTCTTTCGTCGTCGAATTTATCACTTCTTCAGCTTTTTCTTCTTCAAAACTCATCAATTTCTCTACACGCATTGCAGTAAACTTTATGCTTGTGTCAATAGCACTACGTAAAGCTGTTTTTGTAGCTTCATGTGTTTGTAAAAGTAATTCTCTTTCAGTCTTGACAGTGACCAATTCGAGTTGCACATTACGATTAGTTTCCATGACTTGATCCATCTTTTTCTTCCATTGTTGTTCCATTTCCAACTAGTTTACGCTGCATTAGCTTTTCAATTTTCAAGATTTTCAAAGTACATTAGCTTGCTGAAGTAAAAGTTTCAATTCGACACCTGAATACATTGCTTCAGGTTGAATATTTTTATGAGCTTTGGGCAGAGTCAACGATTCTTTCTCTTCTTCACTCATCACGTCTTGTTTAATCGTGTCAAGATCATTTCTTTCTTCTTCATTCGTCTCGTCGGGGTTCCCCATACCAAACGTCACTAAAAATGCCAGACAAAAGACAAGTCCGGATACTCACCGGATGTCACGTAGTTGCTCACAATGACAGTCTTCTCTCTACCATTCTTTCTTGCTTTAGATCTTCATAGCTTTGATGAAAGCAAGCATCATGTCTTCTTACCCTTGATGCTTCATCAAGTTGTTTTCGATCTTTTCAATCATGAAATTACACTATTTACAATACTGCTAAAGACTATTTATAGAATCAACATAATTAGTGTTATTAACACTATGATATGTTAAAAAGAATTAGTATATTAAGACTATTTCTGGAACGCTCTCGTCCAATGAGTAGACGGAGGTTGGAGCACCAACCAGATCTGAATCTTCATGACAACGATGAACAAGGAGCGATTGACAGCATTTAGCCCATGTCTTGCGTCGTTTGTACACGTCTCGGATGATAATCGTGTTAAAGTATGGGATGCGGTGAGTACTATTGCAAGTGAATTTTAAGTTTGAGTTTTTTTCCAGGCTTCTGGAGCTCTTCGTGTTGAATTGAAGGAACGTGATCATTTGAACTATAAGTACACTTGTTTAGCTTGGTCTGCTAAATCGCCTTGGGTACCTCTAGATTACAATGAATTGAATTGATTCAACTTGTTTCGTCTAGGCTGTCCAAGGAGGAAAAAAAAATAAACGACCTGCCAGCTCTGGCTTGGGAATTGTAGCTTTGGGTACTAGTACAGGAACTATTGTCGTGTGGGATTTAGAAAAAGGTGAAGTGGTCGCTCGTCTTGCTCGTGAAAATGTACAATAAATCAATGGCTTTTTACTTATGAAAATATAGAATGACCATGGTCATGGATCTGCTGTACAAGATATTGTGTTTTCGTCCACGGGCAGCTCATTGTATTCGTGTGCAAGTGAAAAATATTTGCTTGAATGGAATGTAAAAGAAGCCACAATGGTACGCAAGATTAAAATTGGCAGCGAAGGAGCTACAAAACTTGCTTTGTCGTCGAATGATGAAGTACTTGCTGCAGGCTCTAGTTCTATCAAACTCTTTGATGTTGCTTCGGGCAAAAAGAGTAAAAGACTTACTTTTGGACATGCTTCTGCTGTGACCCAACTTTTCTTTTCGGAATGTGGTCGCTATGTCTTTTCTTCTAGCAGTGAACGCTTTGTCAATGTCTTTGACACAAAATCAGATGAAAATGATCCTTTTTTCAACTTTGCCTGTGATAGCACTCCAATTCACGTCAATGGCCGTGTTGTTGTGGCCAAAAAGTCTAAAAACTCGACTGCTACTGTCGTTGCTACCACGGATGCAGGAGCTGCTTTTGTATGGCAACATACTATGACTTCTTCCAGCAAACCTATTGCTCCGGTTGCAAAGATCATTCAATCTTCTGTCGTTATTGCTGCTTTGACTGCAGATGCCAGCTCTGTGGCTGTCACTGTTGCTCGTGGTGCAGTCATGAAGCCTCATTTTGAGACTGTAGCTGCCCAAGACGATGAAGGTGCTTTTATCGGTGAAATCACATTAGAAGCTCTTGATACAACCTCTCTTCTCATGAACAAGAGCAACAAAAAAGCTAAACAAGATGAAGCTTCTTCTTCTACTCACGTGCCATCGCTCATTGAACGTGGTGGCTCGACTAAAACATCCACAATGGTTGATGACACATATGATGCTGAAGATGATGAAGATGATGATGAAGATGAAGCTACATTGGAAGAACGTGTCCAAGCACTCGCACAGGAGCTTGATGAAGCTGAAGATGCCGATATTGACCCTGTATTGACAGAAAACTACAAGTCAACCTCACGTGCTCGCGCCCAAGCTTCATCCTCATCGCTTGTGACAGTGTTGGAACAAGCTTTGCAATCGAAAGACAGTGCTTTGCTTGAAAGCTGCTTGCGTGTTCATGACATTAAAGTTATTGACGAAACATGCCGTCGTCTCTCAGCTACAAAAGTGTTCCCATTCCTTCTATTGTTAGTTGAAAAATTTGAAAAGCGTCCAACTCGTGGTGCTACAATGTGTGTATGGATCAAATACCTCATGCTCAACCACACTGCTTACTTAATGACAGTCCCTGGTGTTGTTGATAAACTCTCAGGTCTCTACCAGGTACAAGCACCATCTTTTGCAGAATTGCTAATATGATTTTAGTCTCTTGATGCACGCCTCAAGGTTTTCCCACAATTGCACAAGCTCAATGGACGACTTAACTTGGTGTTGGGTCAAATTGCTGGACGAGCAACCAATGTAGCTGTTGATGAGACTCCTGCTATCACATTCAATGAAGAAGATGAACAAGAAAGTGGAGATGAAGAAGAGGAAGAAGAAGAGGACGAAGAAGAAGGCGATAATGACGATGAAGAAGATGACTCGGAATAGATTATACCGCCTCTATAGATTACTAATAGATATTATCAAACTCACGCAATATTCACACTCCGTATTGACCATTTATGTAAATAAAGTTGACTTTGGTGCATTTGGCTTGATCTCAGGAAAAAGTCGAGTTAGCAATAGCTCCAGAAGAGAGAGCAAAAGACTTTTCACAAGCAATTCATGTTGTAAAAACTCGAATAACTACAAATAATGAGTTATCAAGTTTCTATCTTAAGGTTAGTATACCTTGAGGTTTCCATTATGAGCTGCTTGTTCACCCAACACTGATACTAGTACAGGAGGACAAGCTTGCAATAAAGCTTCTCGACAAGCTTTAGTTTGATCTATTATGCTTGGAGTTGGTTTGACATTCTCATTTTGTTCTGTAGAGAGAATTGCAGCTCGTAGTGCATAAAGGTGGTTAGCTATTTTTCGTGGTTGTGTCAACTCGGTAAACTGAGCACCAACAATACGATGACATGCTGAGTTGAATGAAATGCGAAAGAATGTTCTTGTCATTGATACGACGTGTCTTCGAAGACGTGCTACTTCCTGGAGCTCAAATATTTCATCGAATGCCTTGAATGCTTGTAGCTCCAATTTCTAAAAAAATGATGAATTTAAAGGAAAGATGTTATAAATGTACCTGCATTAGCATTTGGCCTAGCTTGGCGTTTTGATTGTTCCTTGGAGCTGGTTGTGGTGGCATTGTTGGGACATCGTCGGTTGAGTCCAAGAAAAATTGCTGTACTAGAATATTTTGTGAAAGGGTCTCACATTTGAGTAATTCAAGCAAGAAGCGATAGACAATTAATTCCTCGGTGTCAGCTTCATTTACTTTGCTCTACATCATAATGAGAGTGGATTGTTATTTTGATTAACCAGAGAAAGTAGGCGAAGTTGACCAATGTCAATATCGTCTGATGTTTCGAGTGCAGCCATGAGGATTTCAAATTCACTCCAGCGTTTAACTAAATGCCACTCACTTCCCAATGTACTTTTAACAATAATCTGAAAAGTTGACGTGTTGTTATTGTCATTTCCAGCAACCATTTCGACACTTGATATTGTTAGCCGTAGCCGACGTTTAGCCAAGTTGGTTTGATAACACTGACTGCAAACTCGTTGCTCTGTAGTATTTTCTGGCATTTCTTGCTTGATACAATGACTGCTGCAAAGGAAGCAGCATTGTTGGTTGCAACTTGGGCACTTATAGAGCTCTTTACAATCGACAACCTGACGGCAACAAAGAAAGCAAATCGATTCTTTCAATTTTTCAGGCGATGAGCTCTCTGTTGTTGCTTGGTTTGATGCTTCATTAACATCTACAAGAGAGTAAAAGAAGTACAATTATGAAGCATTACAAGTGTCATCAATTGGCACCAATATCAGTGGGTTGACTGTACGCATTCGTTGCCATTTTCGACGACGCACGCAGTCTAGAGCTTTTTCTTTATCATGGAAACCATCTTTTGAGGTTTTAGAGTACTGCCAGTGATTCTTATCAGCAGTATCGTTTGATACCAATTTCCACTCTGATACCCAAATCCACTCGGATGATGGTAACTTTTCATAGCGTTTTCGCTTATCCGATGACTTAACCCAACCTTGCAATGGAAGATATCGTTCACTTTCCCATGCTTCATCAATTATAGACTCAAGTTCGTAAGATAAACCACTCCACTCTCGCCCAAGAGCTACATCAATATCACATTGCCATTGATAATCACTTAGTCGAAATAGTGCTTGAACCATTGTTTCCATACTAATGCAATCCCTCAATATTGCATAAGGTTCATAGTAAAGCTCCGTTAAGGAAGTTGTAAGCGTAAGTGCCGTGAAATATGCCCATAATTCTCCATCTTCCAAAGCTATGAGCAACCACTGAATTCCACGGGAGCAATAGTGTCCACGACTAACTTGAGCACGAGGTAAATTTTCAATTTGATCAATTCGAGCCTGCCAGAATGTGACTTGAGGACGGCATTCCATTAAGAAAGGATAGTAAAAGTCATAAGCTGAAGGTTTGAGCCCAAATAATAACACTTGTTCTAGTGCTGAGATTAAAGCATGGAGCTCACATGTCCGAGCACTACATTTTGTTGGCGATATTTCCAGATACTCTAGTATACCATCGATGGCTGCAACAAGGTTTTTGACAATTACTTGCCCTGCAGTGGCCTCAACTTGCGGCTCCACTATTTCTTTTGGTGCTGAATTGCAGCGACGAAATTTTGATTTCATTTTCGTAATTGCTGAAGACGTTGTTCTCCGTGAAATAGTTGTTGGTGGCACTACATTTGAAGACTTGGCACTACTTGACGACTGTACCCCTCGAGTGTCTTGCTTGTTCCATTCATACGTATTCGTCTCGAGTTCAGCCCATAACATTTCAAGTTGCTTTTTATCAAGAATTGGCGATCGTCTAGCATGAGAAGCTGTATAAGACTCGCATGTTGAGGTTGCATCAATTTCTGATAGCCATGGCAGGCAATTTACTACCAAAGCGTTTGAGTAACGAGGCTCACTATAAGCCAAAATAGGCTCAAATACACATTTGGCAAATATCTCCCCCATAAAGTGCCAACACAACGTACTCACAGGTGCTACAACAGACAATGTATGCTTTACATCAAAGTCTGGGCGACATATCGCTAATATTTGCATTGCTATATTTTTCAAATAAGTCGAGTCATGACAGCCTCGATGCAGCAAATGCGGAGTTTGTATAAGATGTTCAAGGACACGTTTCTTACGGCTTTCCAAGTCATCTTCTAATTGGAATTCACTGGGATAATTGTTTGCTAGTTGAGCATAAATCTCTCGAAAAGCTGCCAAGTGCAAAGTTATCATGGCTAACATATCTGTGGCAAAAGTCATAGCCCCATGAAATGCGAAATGTTCTTTGCATCGCACAGTTAATTGACCAAAAATATCACAGAGAATTACTTTGACTCCTGTTATAAACTGATCTTCACTAGTTAGCTGCTTGTACCAGCATTGTACAAAATCTCCAACGATAATGTTGACTAGTGTTCCAAGCTCTTCAGCAACACATTTATCCAAACCAAACGTAGTGTGTAAATATGCTGAAGGTGGTTGCTTACGAATTGCTTCAGTCCGAAATCCAAGGTGCAATAAACTCTTTTGAGCTATCATTTTGTTTTTGATGTACATCATTGGAACAGATGATTCATTCAATATTGCTTTGACTGATGATATGAGCTCATAAAATGAAGCTGCGATGGTTAATAGAACCAGTGTACAAAGAGCAATGAATATTTCAAGTATTCCAAACAATATCAAGCGAGAAAACCACATTCCAATGACTATAGCAAGCACAAACCACCACCTCATGAGGTTAAAGATAATACAGTTAGTGACTTGATATAAATCGTACTTTAGAGAATATATATCATTTTGTATACTCTGAAACCGATTCCAAATATCCACTTTACTGAAGTGAAACTGACCCTGATACGTACTTGATCGAATTACAACTGATACGTACTTAAGTGAGAAAAATCTTGATAACTTTTTGAAACTAATAGATACATTTAGACATGGCAGAAGAATGGGCTCAAGAAAATGAAGCTGTTGAATATGAAGATGAACGTGAAGATGACAGCGAAGAAGAAGATGAAAATGAAGATGATGAACAAACCATTGTTGATATTGGACGGCATCAACGAATGCAACGTATTCAAAAAGTTTTGTATGACCAATTACTTGGAAATGATGAGCGAATTACTTTGGAATTGCGCGAGAAAGAAGAGGAACTGCGTCGAGCCAAGACTAAACGAGAGGATCTCGGTGTTGAATTGTATGGCGTTCAACAGCAACTCGCTCAGCTGCAAATGGCACTTGAAACTTCACATAATAAACTGAATGATCAACATGACTCAAGATTTAAAGCTGAAGATGCTTTGGATGAAGTGAAAGATGAATTTTCAAAAAAGAAACTTGTAGTTGAAAAGAGTCAAAGCCAAATGAAAAAAGCACAAACGGAACTTGATGCTTTGAATGCTACTTTACGTCAAGTAGAAGCATATAATGAAGAAATGAAAAGCGAAATTGCAAGGAATCAACGTGCTGCACATAAAGCTGAAGAAACTGTGTCCAACCTTGAGAAAGAAAAGAAAAAACAAGATTTATACATTGACAAACTTACTGAGGAAGTAAAATTTCTTAAAGATAACACTTCTTTGTTTCAAAGTCAGCTTAAAGTACAAAAGCAAGAGACTGAAGCAGCTGAAGAAACTTTAAAGGAAGCTGCAAGACAAATGGAAGCTACAGCTTTTGAAAAGAAGCAGCTCATGCAGCAATGGAAAAGTTCTTTAATCGGCATGACTCAACGAGATCAAGCTTTAATGGCAACTCAAAATGCAATTAGTACAATCGCGGAAGAAGACTTGGTTTTAGCTGCAGAAATTCGAGGCTATAAAAGCTCTATTGAAAAAGCTCAGGGAGTGCATGAAACTCTAACAGGAACTCTTGATCGCTTTGATTCTGAAAACCAATTTGTCGAAGAGCAACTTGGAACTATACAACAAGACATGGCTAAGCTTTCAGAACGTCATGAAATGTTAAATAAATCAAACAAACAAACCATGGCTCAAGTTGACAAAGTGATTGCTGAAGGAAAAAAACTTGATACTGAGACTGCAACTACATCTCAAACATTAGAGACTGTGCAAAAAGAACGTCATGCTTTAGAAGATGCAATTCAAGCTCAAAAGAATACTCAAACAACAATGAATAAAGCTGTCAACAATCTTGTCAAAGAAACTCAAAATATTCAAACTTTGATTCATGAGAAAGAAATTCTCTACGCCAATATCAAAAATGAAATGGCTCGTGTTAATGTTGATATTTTAAATGTTCAAGCTCATACTGTACAACTCAAAGAAGCACAAGACAAAAATGTATCTGAGCTTAAATCTAAAGATTTGCAAGTAGAAAAGAATGAATTGGAAATTCGACAACGCAATGATGAAATTGAGAAAAAGGTATAAAGACATTGAAATTCGTCATTTCAATCTGACATTTTGTAGATGTTGAGATTAGATCGGTTGAATAAAAAGTATGAACAACTTGTGTCTAATATGGAAGATGAAAATACTGGGCCTCTGGAAGCAACCATCAAAAACATTAAAAAGGAGACTACACAACGTAAAAAGGAAAATGTTGAGCTTCAGCGTGAATGGCTTCAAATTCAAACTTCCTTGGTAAAATATTCATTTCTATCTCAAATTGACATAGACATTAGGTTAACTTAACTGCAGAAAGTGAAGATATTCGTGAAAAGAATCAAGAACTCAAAAGCAAGACCAGTATTTTAGAGCAAAAACAACTTCGATTAGTTGGTGAATGCAATCATTTACGTGGTGAAGTGAAAGAATTAAGAGCTGGAATTGCAACAATGCACATTGATACTGTCAAGTTAAATGAATTAATTGCAAAAAACAAAGACAAACAAGAAGCTTTACAAAACATCAACTTTAGCTTAGAAATTGAATTTAAACGTGAGCTAAAGGAACTTGAGGCAGAATCAATTGCAATAGAAGCTCAGGCAATGAATATTAAACAAGAAAAACAAATGCTTCTGGATCAAATCATAGAAGTTGAGCGACAAATTATGCTTTGGGAAAAGAAAATACAACTTGAAAAAGAAACTCAAGCTGCATTGGATCCTGAAGTTGGTCAATCTGAAGCCCGTAATATGGAGAAAGAAATTCATCGTATGCGTTTACGTCTTGAAGCTCTTGAAAGAGATCAAGAACGAATGGTACTTGATATGGAACGAGCTATACATAAGGTATTCTATTCATTATCAATGAAAATTGACTTTAATATGTAGAGAGATGCTATTGCTATGCGTGGACGTGGAAAGAAAGAAGTTGATATGACACAAGCTTCTTTGTTAACTAAAGTTGCTACATTACAAAATAAAAATCGTAAAGCTACCAAAGAAACAAGTGATCTTGATCGAGCTATCAAACAAAGATCAATTCAAAATGAAGATATTCTATTTCGCTTGGAAAAAATTACTCAAGAACTTAAACAACAAGAAGAACGGGCAACAACACTTCAGCGCACAATTAATCAAGCTCTTTATGATAAACAACGCTATATTGACAATGAAGTTCGAAAGCAAAGATTACTCAAACGATGGGAACAAATTTGCCAAGGAAAAGGATTTGATCGTGAAAATGAAAGCAAAACTTTAATAGAGAGAAAAAAAGCTATTCAAGACACGAAAAATATCCTTACATTGATACAAACACTTCAAGATCAAAATCCTCATTTGAAAGAAGTTCTTACACGTGTAGCAATGTTAGCAGAACCATTGTAAGTAAAAGAAATTTGTTTATGAATTTACTCGTTATCACACATATCTATGATTTGGCGCATATACTTGATAAGTTTCTTACCAAAATGGCTTGTATCTTCACTCCATTTTTCAAATGAATCAGTATTGGACCATAACAAACTAAAAGTCCATTTTGAATCATAGATAGATTAATTAGACAAATACTTACGTGAAAGCATCTTGGCAATCTTCTCGAATCCATTTTTCAATACGATAATCAGTAGCTAATGCCAGGTAGATGCATAACACTAAACGATGCAAACGTAATGATGATGAGGTTTCTTGAGTGCTATCAATGATGGAGCAAAAGACAATGCCAGTGTGAAAAAACATTCGCTTAAACCAACTATTGCACTCGGAACCATGAAGAAGTAAATCAAAGAAGCAGATATTGCAAGGAATGACTTTAGATGAGGGGTTTGTGTCTAATATCTACATTACCAATATAATAAACTCTAAAATAATCAAAGAAACCTCGTGGTGTAAATTGTAAAGTTGTAAGAGTACTGCTACTTGGGCTTCTATTATCTTGGTACGAAGGGAGCGTAGTGCTGGTTTTTCATTTTCAGGAATAATTGCATCTATGGAGCTTTTGTGATAATTACATGAAAATACCAAAACCACATCTCGAATTGATAAACAACTATATATTGTGTTAATACCAAACTTTAATGCATGACTTACCATAATTCCAAGAATATAAATCGTTCTGTCATAGCGTAGCTATTGAATAAGAGAGCATGAAAGAGTTGTAAAATTGCCAAAGTCATTCTAAGCAAGCATTAAGATATTGAAATGTAGTGAAAAACAACTCTAGCTGTAATAATCGAGGAATATCTGGTCGAGAATCAAGATATAAGAGCTGGTGAAGTAGAAAAGATAGGAGTCCATGGAATATTCGTCCTTTTTTGTCGTTCATGGGTGTATTTTCCTTACAATATTTAGATCCATATATTCCTTTAAGTAATACCTTAAAAACAAGTTGCTTAAGGTGAATGCTAGTAAATAATGGTATAGTAAGTTCTTCAAGAAGACCTTGGCGTTGTTTGTATTCTGTTGCTTGTGAAAAATCAGATATGAGTTCCTTAAAGTATAGTGTTATTTCACAATTTGAGAGGGAAGAATCGTTTGGTAACATCACATTCCACTAAATACCACAATCAGTTCTAGCGACAACAAAATATTGACCTCGAGATAGGTGTTCCAGCTTTGAGTTAAATAAGCATACAATTTAGTATTTGTTTCAAATGATGCCAAATAGTAAACTAGACACATTGGACTTTATCATTGAGGATTGTAATATTTTACCAGAATTATTCGTTGAAATGGCGTACAATTGACTATCGTCACAAATAAGTATTTGTCGTTCAGGTCCATGACGTTTAGGAATAATTTTTGCAATTGATTGAACTGATTCATAGCAAATTGTAATCGGTGGACTCTTTGTGTTGTTTAAATCTAAGAGAAATACTTTTGATCGACCTACAGCAACGAGTTGGAAAGCTATTTGATATCAATACAATGCTTCAGGCATTGAGTTACACATTCCAGTTTTCCATTTACAAGCCATCGGTTCATGATACCTCACATGTTGATATTCGTTGCTGCCAAGAACTTGTCGACGCAGTTCAATATCCACTCCAGAAGGCTTACAAGGTGATGGAAACATAATTCTTAGTGTTAGGAACGCTCACTGAAACAACATTTCCCTATGAACAGTGTTAGTATTCAAGTTATTGCACTTGCATATCTTGAATTCCAATGCTTTTCGTTAGCTGATGTTGGCTTGAAGACGCAAAATAAAAACTAAACAAGATAAGCTACAATAGTTGGAAGGTAAAAACCAGGTAAACTAGTGTAAAAGTACATGTAAAGACTAGTTACACCATGGTAGAAGTATATGTAAAAACTAACTACGCCATGGTAGAAGAACATGTAAAGACAAACTACACTACAATACTCCACCACAGTTCTCAATTTGCAACATGGTCTCCATTGCTTGTATTGTCTCGACGATTGCCATTGCGGTTCATGCTCACTCGTGGCTCGAATGCACTGACTATGTCGTGTCTTCACCTACTCAAACTCTGGTATGGGATAGTTCTCTTTGTCATGGTCGTGCTCGTTGCAGTGCAAGACAAACCGAAGCTGGATTTGGTGCTGATACAGGCTTCAATCACCATGGTAAAGATTGTCAGTGTGCGTATGGCTCGGATGGTGTGACTGTGGCTACACCAACTTACACCCCAGGACAACGAGTATGTTTAGCGTATCCACCCAAGAACCATGTTGCAGATACATGTACGAACAGCTACATTCCTGATAATGGAGTCACGATATCACGAACTGCTCTCGGAGCAACGAATGATGACTTTGGCACCAAGACGTACAACCACCTCAATGGAGAACACAAGACAGGATCTATTGATTACAAAGGATTCCAGAATTGCCCCAACTTTTGTTCCAACATGGACAAGGCATTGTGTACAATGTGTTTTGATCTCGAATCCGACATTGTACCAGGAAAGTACAGCTTCAAGTGGCAATGGGAATTCAATACCAATGACTTTTACTCGACCTGCTGGGAAGCTACGATTGCTTCGTCTAGCGGTGGTAGTATTCCTGTAGCTGCTGCATCTGTCAACTTGAACGATATGTTTTTTCTTACCAAGAACACATCGACAAACGTACCAAATAGTTATCCTACTACGCCAGCATTAAAGTGCGCTAGTGCTTAGTTTGTGTAGTTTGTTAATACTATCCTTATTCATAGGTAACAAAATCAGAATATTCATTACTTGGTTAAATATATCGACCAACACGATGAACAATTCGGGGTATGGTGTCAATGAGGCTGTGATTTTGTCATTTGCAGACATTGTGTTGTGAACAATATCAAACAATGCAATATCTGTCAAACTGATGTTAGCACCAGTTAAGTAGGCACCAGAGAATTGTGCTTCCAATCGACGTAACTAGTTTGGGATTGTGTTATTGTTGATGGTATCGAATTTGGTTTGTTGTAGTTGCTTATCTTTGGTTTTGTAAACAGCATCGACCAGCATTGTACAATTCAGTAATGACATCGACAATCGAGTCAGCTTTAAGAGCAATCAATGAATCTATTGGATATAAACCAGCGAGTTTTGCGGCGTATCGAGCAGTAGCAAGGGATTGGCCATACGTGTGATTATTAGCTTGGAGTGCAGGGACTTACTCGAATGGTAAGTGAAGTGAGCTGTTGTTGGCAATATGGTTTGGTTGTTTTAGTAGCTGTAGATTGAGTGCAGCCCATACTGATTGTTATTTTAAAATATCTTAATGAAATATCAGACTGGTCAATAAATACTAGATTAGTGTACAGGATAAGATTATCACAAGGCCTGAGGTAATTATTACCTTTGGCTACAAGTAACCGAGTAATTTAGCGTGGTAAAGTAATAACTACTCTATTAAGGTTAAGGTTAAAGGTAGGGAACCTCGTGCAAGGTTGTGTTTAAGGTAAAGCGTGTAGTGGTAAAGATGCTTTAACCTTTTACTTAACCCATTCTCCATAATTGTAAGCTGCTAAATATGTAGACTTGATAATGAATTTCTTTTCATTCAAAACAATAGATGAACACCGTAGCGACAAGAACGTATTAAGTCTGATGAACACAAGAATGAAACTCAAATGGTATCGTACCACGATTGAAAAACCAATATGAAAGTTATGTGTGTGAATTTAGTGAGTATTTGAAAGCTAGCCTTTTAATCATATTTTAATAAGCATACATGATATATCGTGTTCGTACTCTTTTTTCAATGCTTTACTATAAACACGATTAATAATGTGGTAACCTTTTTTAAGGGCCAAGTGAAACAGGAAACAGGATACCGGATAGGAACAGTTTTAAGAGGAACAGGAATGATTTATATAATACAGGAACAAGCAACAGGAAGCTCTAGATATGACTTACAAAGGGCAGGAAATAAGTGTAATGAATTGATTGCATTGACTGTAAACTAGAGTAATTTCCTAGTTTTACACTTACAATTAACTAGTTTCAACCAATAAGACTGCATTTTGTTCAACTAGTTAAATTTTCTTCAATATGTCAGAGGCCCGAATAACTTGTGGTGTTTATGGAGATGTGTTTGTATTCTGTGTAAAAATTGCACTCAATCAAGTAGTCAATACGCTGCGAACGGCGATTGCTCGCATGTTAAGCACTGAGTACATGACTGTTTCCGAAAAATGGTTGACGCTTTAGAATTTCCCAGTGCAGTGAAGAGCGTTTATAGTTGATACGAAAAAGAATCTGGCCATAAACGCTATATGTGGACGAGATACTTTCCTGTTGTAAACTGGTGTACTAAAGTTTAGAGGAAGCCTATGTGAAAGATTGTTTTCTTCGATGGGGTGGGATTGCTTTAGTTCGGATTTAATTGCACAATCAGATCTAGCGAAGGCTATTGCAGCGGTACCTAATGTTGACTATATATTGCAATCTTGTGGGCAATTGGACCTTGAAGATAAGAGTATTTGTCATCGGCTGATGCATATTCGATTCAAAGAAGATTTTACAAGTTATCATTTTGTTTTCGCATCAAATTATGTTGCTGATGCTATTATTTATCGTTTGGCCGAGTTTGATCTAAATCGTTTGCAAAAGTATCTCTCAATATCGTACATCGACCCAGTCCTAGCAGTTTATCATTTATTTGAAAATTATGTGCATTGTATCTTATGAAATGATGGTGAATTTCGGGTACGGCTGCTAACAGAAAGCGGTGCCAATGCACCTGAGATTAAGCTATCACTACCTGCTTTGAATCGAAAATATTTTGCCAAGAACAACATTGAAACAATTACGGACGCTACAGCGAGTGATTATTTGAAACCTATCGAAAAAAATCTGGAATCAGTCGATGCAGTGGTCAAAGGTCTTCATGACATTTTGAATGCACTAACTAACCCTGAAAACCCTTGTCTTTATTTTGCCTCAGCAACATAGCACGTTATTATATGTTCAGCTTTTACATGTACTCATAAGCTTTATCTTTGCAAGAATCCTTCGTACAAGAATTTTGATACTAAAATATCGTTTAATGCTTAACGTTAAATGTATTTTCACGTCTGTAAACAAGGTTAAATACTATAGTTCTGCGTAGTACAATGAAAGGGTTGGTGAGATTTTCACTACGTGCCGCCACCTTGGAACCTTGGAACGGAGATGTAAGAGGTTTATCAAGCTCATGGAAAATGCATCCTCTATACTATGATGTTGCAATACAATTTATACATTTCGAGGCATGTAAAGTTTTTCATTCATGCTGGTATGGTGTCAATGAGGCTGTGATTTTGTCATTTGCAGACATTGTGTTGTGAACAATATCAAACAATGCAATATCTGTCAAACTGATGTTAGCGCCAGTAAAGTAGACACCAGAGACTCGTGCTTCCAATCGACGTAACTAGTTTGGGATTGTGTTATTGTTGATGGTATCGAATTTGGTTTGTTGTAGTTGCTTATCTTTGGTTTTGTAAACAACTTCTACCCCCAATTG
>JNBS01000789.1:0-10705 GCA_002081575.1 Thraustotheca clavata | reverse complement strand
CCGCGTGCCCCTTTGGAAGATTTTCCAATACTTTTTTCCGATTAAGTACGATTGTTTACCGTAAATAGTGTGAAAACTTTAAATTCGAGATTGGATTTGTGAGCTTTTGGAAAGAATATTGGTCAAGTAATAAAGGGCCGATACGATAGAGGCTTTAATATAGTAAATGATCGAAAGCGAGGATTAGAATTGAATCGAAGATTTGATTAGTGGGTTGAAGAAAAATTGCACTAAAAGTGGCGGTTGATACAGTAAACAATTATGTTGAATACTAGAGTGAATTGTTCACTATTTTTATGAATAACATGTATTGAAGGAATAAAGGAATAAAGGAATGAGATGCTGTATTAATAACAAAATAGGATTGTATAAGATTCAGGATAAAGGCTGAAAGATAAAATTTTGAGTTATGTGGATGTTACATTGAAAGGTGGGTGTGTGACGTTGGCGAAATACAGCAGTTAGAAAGGTTGATATAGTAGTGCATGAGTTATTGAATGAGTTTGATGATAGTTGGGGCGTTGGTTGCAAGTTGATAGGAGTGAAGAATAGATGGAAAGAGAAGTTGTCGTAAGAATAGTAAGAGATGGAAACGGAGTTTTGATATTCGAGTATTTAATGTAATCTATCAAGTTGAAAGTTTGTATATGCATTTTGTATGAGTAGATGGAATAGATGGGAAGATGGGGTCAATTGTTGATATATCACGACTGTTCTTATCGTAGATAACAAGATTTGATATCTGGAAATCGAACAAATTCAAATTAAAATGAATTTGATTGGGATGAGTGGTAAAAAAAGATAGAATTGATTGTATTTCGAAAGTGATAATGGAAATCTTGATGTGGTTGACTGGCGTTGATAAGGTTGGATAGATTCCTACTTAAGGAAATGTCAGTAAAGGTGGCGTACTTAAATGAATCGATACACTATTTAATTTTGTACTTCTTGCGACGAATAAATAAAAAGATTAGAAAGATGCTTAACATTGAAAGATGTGCAATAGAATTTAATCTGTGGGTTATTTACTTGAGAAACGAGATATAAAAGTACAGATTCAAATATCGTCCAGTTCCAGCTTGTGTGAAACTTGAATTGGTCAACTTGGTGGGATTTGATTGGGTCATTTTGATTTGATATTAAACGAATAATCGGCAAGCAATCAAATTCATCCAACAACTATTTTTTTTCAATTGCTGATCGAAAGAAGTCAATTTATCATTAAAATCATCCATTATCTTTCTCCAAAGTACATATAAATTGTATACATATCCATGTAGATGTATACTTTGGATTGTATCAAAAACGATCTGAAAATATTTCCTTTTGAATGTTTTTCCTGAATTTGGACAAATATATATTCAAATGAGAATGGTTTAAGTCATGGTTGCTCCAAGTAGTTTCTTTCCTCTTCAAGAATACCTTAACATCGAGTAATGCTACTAATAAGCTCAAAAAACCACATCGTTAAACAAATTAGTATATGTAAGGTGTAAATATGACCGTTAAGGACATTTTTGTAATACCAGAGAAACTTGATGAATTTTTGATACACCCCCTACTTGAGTCATAAAGACACGAGTGCATGGAACAACAATCAGCGCCAATGGACCAAGGTGGCATCGCCCTTCGCAACGAAGCAAATGGAGGCAGAGTTGTGTGCTATACGTACTCTTATGGGTCTACTACAGCGTTTGACCATCCAATTCTTAATTCGATGCAGCGAACACAGTCAAACAATAGCTTTTACTCGGAGGACAATGTTTCATTTGGCCGAAACTTTGATAATTTGAACATTTACCAAGGTGAAAGACATCCTAATTACCCACGAGGCTCACATCGTAGCATGAGTCGATCATTATCTGCTTCTTCTTATCAATTTAGCAATATGCCATCACCTATTATGACTCTTGATCCTGATGATGCTTCTGAACAAAATGGTTTGGAAAGAAGAAAACAGAAAAAAAAGAGTGTACGCTTTAGTAATCCATTGTATCAAGAATACACTACAGAAACTTACTTTGAGACGCCTGAACATCCCATTTTTTACCCTACTGGAGCGAGTTATCGTTTATTCCATCCTGAAGAATTGCCATGTCCAATTGTATATGCTTTACCACGTTCAGATGCTGCAACAAAACATTTACGCAATTGTATGCTTCTCAGTGGAGAACTTGGTGTTACTATTAAAAGGGGTCTTGTTGCTTCTACTCGATTTACAGTGTGTGAACTCTATCCAAATGAATTGCTCATTCTCAAAGAAAAGACTAAAATGAAAACTGAAGAACAAATTGCTCTTTCGGGTGTCACAATTGAAGTCTTATCGCCACTTGCTATTAGTTTACGTGTTGGTCATGCTCAAAAAGAAATTGTTCGTCTTAGTGTACGTGAAGGACAAGAAGCTGTACTTGAAGAATGGTACTGGATGCTGCTCATTGCAATGGGGATGAAAGTAGATATATCAGAGCCTCCAATGTCTGCCAGATCAAAAAAGGAAACTAAAACAAGAAGCATTTGGGTTGTACGTGCTCCTGAACCTGATGAACCTGGCTACCTTAAGAGAATCACAGGCATCATTAAGAATTCTCTAAGTGGTGTCGAAATACAAGTACTCCATAGTGGAGAAGAAGAAAGTCGTCTACTCGCCAAGAGTATCAATACCGTCGTCAATGGCAAACCACTTCGTGAAAGCATTCTTCTTGGAAGATCTGTATTTGATCATGATCAATTTCACAGCCGACAAGCTCGACGCAAATTAGCGTATGACATTTTTATTGCAAGAGGCCGTATCAAACGTTTGCTATTAGTTGTTGAAGAGGAGCTTTTACATACGTTAATTGCACGAGCTTTACGCTATCATGCAAATGAGCCCACATTGGGAATGGGCTATACACCTGCTATGCTTCAAATTTGCAATGGGGTTGAATTTGCTGTTGATATGAAATCTGGTGAACCGCGAATACTCTCATGTTTAGCATAGTCTACTTGATTAATAACATATACAAAAGCAAAATGGAATATCTCCATTTCTATACTCCATATTTGAAAACTAAGATAAGAGCTAACTATAGCAGCACTTTCTAGTTTGACTTATGCTAAAATCTACAAACGATAAGAGCAGATATCGGATTGTAAATCTTGCCAATGCTATAGAAGTGTTGTTAATTGAATCTCAAAATACGAATGATGATATGGCTGCTGCATGTTTATCAATTGGAGTTGGTACATTTTGTGATCCACCTTCATTACCAGGTCTTGCCCATTACGTTGAGCACATGCTATTTATGGGTCCTTTATAATATAAGACATTATCACTCATTGTGATTAATAGGAAGCTCAAAATATCCACATGAAAATGCATTTGAAAGTTATTTAAGTCGATATGGAGGCTATAGCAATGCTACAACAGACTGTGAATTGACAAAATACTTGTTTGAAATACACCCAAATGGATTTGAAAAAGCTCTTGACATGTTTGCAAATTTCTTTATCAATCCATTATTTCTTAAAAGTACAATGGATCGCGAATTACTTGCAATTGAAGCTGAATTTCAATCAGCTTGTTTAAATGATCGTGTTCGTCTACAGGTATGACAATTGAAATTTATTGAATTCAGTATTTTGTAGCAAGTTTTATGTGATGTTGGGCAAAAAAATGGCAATGATCATCCTTATTACGCATTTGGATGGGGCAATTTGGAAAGTTTACGACATCGACCATTATGTGAATCTATCGATGTACGAGCTGCTGCAATTGGGTTTTATCGGGAGCATTACTCTAGCAATTTAATGAAATTGGCTGTTTGTAGTGGAATTCCACTTGATACAATGGAGTTATGGATCAATAATTCTTTTTCTGCAATTCCAAACCAGAATTTGCCTCACAGAAAGTTTTCACCATTACCTCCACCTTTCAACACATCCAAATTTATTGCGTTTGAGCCAATCTCGGAAATTCATTTAATACATCTATTTTTTACAATAACACCAACATCGTCAGGCCAAGAGCGTCAGCAGCAAATTGCTGCAGCAGAATATATCCGATATGTTTTACGGCATGAAGGGAGAAAGTCCCTTTTAAAATATGTAAACTTCTCGTATCATTGCTGCATACTAATTGAAATGTTAGCTTTACAAAAAAGGATGGGCTACAGCTATCGAGGCTGGAATTGCAGAGTGCCAAGGTTATGAACATGGGACTTATGGTTCAGTGTTTGAGGTACAAATTGAATTAACCCTACAAGGTGTAGCCCACTGGGATATTATTGTTGGCTATATCTATTCAATAATGCAATACCTTCGCAATAACAATTTACCCAAATGGATTCATGATGAGTTTCAAGCTACTGCAAAGCTAGCATTTGAATTCCAAAAACCAAAGGATGCAATAGTACAAGCACAGGAGCTTGCAACCTATATGCAATATCGATTTGATATTGACCGAGCTGAACTGTTATGGCTTTCAAACTCATGTCTTAAACAGCCTTTTTCATCTAGTTCGATCCTAAAATTGGTTGATATGCTAACACCACACAACATGCAATTAGTTATGCTTACAGAAAGTGATTTTTCAAGAGAAGATGCTTCATCGTACACAGTATAGAATAAATCAATATGATTCACTAAAGTTTGCTAGGAACCTTGGTGCAATGTTCAGTACAAAACATCACCCCTAAAAAAGTCCGAAATGATCAAATGGAGAGAAGGAATACGTCAAAAGAACTACATGCCAAATCCTAATCCATATATCTCTAATGACTTTACGATGGAGGTTGATCTAATTGACCCGGCTCCAATTCAAATAGATTTACCTGGTAGTAACTGGTTACACCGTGATTATACGGCACCTATTGTTTATAGCTTCTTCCAAATAATACTGCCATTTAGCCAACAATCTGTTGACGCTCACGTATGCCTGTTGGTTTACCTGGGATTGGCGAATCAATCTCTACAAGAGACAAAATACTATGCACAATGTGCTGAAATGGAAATTGATCTATCAGTATTTGATGGTAACATTCACTTTGTCATTACTAGTTATCGTAACAAATTGCCTGAATTAGTCAAGGAACTATTCTTAACAATAACGAATCCGATAGAGCTAATACCCTCAGAATTGGAACTGAGCCATATATGTGAATGCATCATAAATGAAATCACGAATGACCTGAATGAAATTTCAGCAAAGGCTACTTATTTAAGACTGCAATTGCTTGAGAAATCATATTCTACTGAAGCTATTGTGCATACCTTAAAAAATTTAAAGTTACCAGATTTTATATCAGCAATAACATCATCCAAATTTTTGAATCGCTCATGCCTTACAAGCTTCTTCAGTGGAAATATAAACTTAAAAACAGCCACTGATATTGTTAAAGAAGTACAATCAATGCTGCTAGCACCACCAAAAGGAATCTTATGTACTTCTCCACGAGGTTTTTGCCCAAATTGCGAGCATACACTACATGCTACAACTTTACCATTGACAAATGGACGTGGGCATCTTCTACGAGCTCCAAGCCATCACATTGATGACACAAACTCGTATGTGGAAATTTACTATCAGCTTGGCTCCACAAATTTCCTGGATCATGCTTATGCTAATATCCTTCGACAACTCATGCAAGAACCATTGTATTATCAATTACGTACAATTGATCAAGTTGGGTACCATGTAAACTGTCATGTTAAAGAAACACACCATCTTCTTGGGTTTACAATTGGTGTCGAGTCATCAGCATATAATTCAAGTGCCATAGCTATCCGCATTGATGAATTTATTCATCAAAAGTTCAAGGGATTTATTGATCTTCTAACTGAAGATATGATCACGACAATATCATTATCACGAAAAACAATTTGGGAGCGGCAAGTAACACCAAGGGGATATTGGAGTGAAATCATAAGTGGAAGATTGGAGTTTTATCGGCATTCTAAATTCCTAAAAGCTTTGGAAGAAGTTAATCTTTTGGGCGTAAAAGAGCGATACCAAAGATGGTTTTTGCAGCCGTCAACCTCACGAAAACTTCGAGTACATATCGTTGGTCAAAGTCATCAAGTGGTTAATGTGCCATTTGAGCAAATAGCAGATGAAAACTTGGCTCCATTCGTCATTCAAGACTTGAATGCTTTCAGAAATAATCTTCATGACTGTTGTGCTAGACATTCTCAAATTGAACAATTCAGAGTTATACCATAAATATATACACATCTAATTGCTCAAAGTGGACTTTTTGGTCATCTACACAAGTACAATATTGAAGAATTACAATGTTGCAATTTTATTCAAAGATACAATACTGTAATCGGAATAGCCAATCACATTGAGGTGATATATAACCAATCAAAACTTGTGACCTTTCGTTGAAACCTACACTTTTTCGTACAGTACTATGAACTTGACACTCTTGGTCCGAGCCGATGTTCATATTGATATCTCAAATATTAAATCAAGCGACTACAATTTCCGAGATGACCAATTGGCACTTTCAGATGGAAAAGTAATTATTGTGTATAGTGGTCTTTGTGGCGAAATTACATTAAATGCGGTATTGCTTAACTAATGTTGTAAAGCAACTTATCATGGTTAGACAATATCGCCAGCACGCGAACAAAGTATTATAAAGATAATTTATATTGAATGGGTAATCATGTTGCAATTTTGTGATGTCATACTCTTGAGTAGATAAATGCGTTCATGGTGCTATTACTCGTGGGAACTGTTGTTCAGCGCAAATTTTTATTGTGATCTCTTCACATTTATCACTGATACTAATTTGAATTAGTCGTGGAAGTCAAACACTTGAAGATATGAGTATCTTGTGTTCTGAAGGTAATTACTACTATTATATTTTTGTGTGATTTGTTATAGGCACCCTATTTGCATGTGTGAAAAACCCAACCCGTCATGAAATGCTCTCAGCAGATACTGATGGAGGTATAAAAATATGGTCTATTCGATATCGTCCACCTACAGCTGCTGCAACGAGTAATCCACGCACCGACAAGAGACTTTTGGAATCATTGAAATGTCCACAACGCATACATATTCAGGATACAAAGGTACTTTTAGAATATATGATTATAATGATTAAATATTAGTCAACACACTGGCAGCTTTTGGCTATCGATTCCGAAAATCAGCGAATATTTGGTGCTACCTGGCAGAGGATTCGTATATTTGATGCAATTACTGGACACATATTAGGTCGGTTGGCAAAATGGTCTGAGAGAATTACTTTCAACTACATGGAGTATATAAGTGGAATGGGTCATTTGCTTATTTACTCGAGTGAATCTCGAGAATTAGCTGTTTGGAATGTTGCAGACAGCAAAAATACTATGAAATGTGAAGATACTCCATTATCGAGCTGCAAGGATCTAATTGGAGTTCAGGCAACAAAACTTGTACATAACCCATCTACAAATGATGTCTCCTATGCAACTAAACCAGGTTATTGTTTTATACTAAACGCAACTGATAAAGTTTAGGTTTTGCTTGCATCACGACAATTGACAAATTTGGTCGGCTTTCAGTATTTCAGTGCTCAGATGTGTATACACAATCTGTTGGATTATTCCAACTCTCTTTATCTGAACTACCAGTACCATCAACAAAAGTTACACAAGAAGGTATTTGAATGAGTTTATTATTGAGTTCCCTAATATAGTCTAGCCCCACCATTTGAAGCTGATGTTGGCTTTATATTTTGCAATTTTCATTATTCAGCCAGAAATTACATGACAATACTACAAAGTAGCACTACACACTCAGCTCTACTTAGTCTTGAAGTTTTTACACCAACATCAACTTCACGAATTCTAACATCATCATCTCGACTTTTTAGCTTGAGAGTACACATCAATTATAGACAACAATTTCCAACAAGTTTATAGGATTTTTCATTTACAAAGCCTACACGAGAAGGACCTTTTCGACGTGGTTATGTTCTTTTTGGTCGCTCTTTTGTACAAGTGTTTGAAGATGCAAGTATTTCAGTGTGTGAATTAGCTACAGATCGCAATGAAGGAGCCGAGTACAAAGATAGTACAAACCCAATTATAACATTTCTCGATTACTCAACTTTGCTTGGAAAATGTGTCGTTGGTTGGTCTGATGGCGCGCTAGATTTATTTTCTATCACAGGACGACGATGGATATTGCTCAAGCGTCCTTCAGGTATTGTAAAAACTATTTTTTAAGTTCATAATTTTGCACTTAGGGGCTATTGCTGATTGCATTTGTACATTTCAAATGCCAATAGACGATGAAGTTCTATTTGCTGCTGGTGATGCCGAAGGTGTTTTGGATTCATGGCTAATTCAAGAACATGCGACGACATATATTGGTTCTATTCGAGCTCACAATACCAGGTTCAATTGTTTATATACTACAATCTTAATATTTACTAGTATTTTATCCATCCTTAATCCCCTTCTAGCAGCTAAACCTCGGCCAAAGAACCCACCTTGTTTTATGCTTACGGTAGCAATCGATGGAGCTGTTAAACTTTGGGATTTCATTGATGATATGTGGAACATGATTGGACTTTTTAACTCAGTGTCAGAACATTTAACAAGCACAAGAATGCTGGAAATGCAATATGTTTGTTTAGGTAGCGATGAAGGTAATATTGAATTATGGAAATTACCAGCTAAATCAAGTACATTCCAAATTCAATTGAGCTCAGTTCATTATGACAATAGATTCGACCCAATTTGCTACATCTAAAAAGCCCATAATTCACTATCCTCATGCCCACAGCTCTGGCATTATTGATATATATGTTTATCAAGCTTTAGCTACAGCCCCTGAAAATGATGTTGCTTCCTCATTTAACCAAATGACTAACTATAATGTAGTTTACACTTTTGGCAACTATGGCGAAGGATGGCTCGATTGTTATATGGTATTTTGCGCTTTCACTGGATGGTGAAATGCTTATTCCATTTCAAGCTCTCGTTGCCAGTGCAACGCTCTGTGGTGCATATTTTTCTTCGACAGCAACAATGTAAAAAATTCTCCAAATTTCGGTATAGTTATACGTACAAATTAGTGGTGCTTTAACCTTGGTCGCTTGTTTTCCAAAAAGCATCGATAAACTTTGTACATTTCCAACGAGCAAGAAACAAATAGTTCAATTAGTTCTTGAAGCATCAACACCCAATGCATCAACTGCAATTGCCTCACCACGAAAGAAACCTGATCTACCACCCTCTCAACCTAACCAAGGTTTATTTACCTTGATATATTCTTTGTCTCACCATCATTTAGAGTCTCATAGTATTGTTCAAGTTAGTGTGAGTGCAACCATAATTGACTTGCACATGGAACTAAACACCCTAAGTGAAAAAAGTGATGTAAGTGGTGGATTCACTCGTGAAACCTTGGTTGACACTGTACAGTATCTACTCGACTAATATTTAATTACAATGATGCTAGGCAACTAGGAACACTGAAGTTCACAATACACCACTAACTTTTGGCTCACATCAAACTGCATCACAAATATTAGTGGGAAAATTGCCACTGCAGCCAGTATCGGTGAATTCAAATTTATGCTTGAGTTAAACCAGTTTATAGAAAGCTCGGATTATTGATGTCAACTTAAAGAAGCCCAGAGTGTACAAGAATCCACCACCACCACAAAAAATTTATCCTAAAGCAAGTATTGTTAGTGCTTATGGTATAGACACTGAGCCTGAAAATGGGCTCACAAGGCACTACCCTGCATATAAACTTGAGATTGCATCAAGACCTCGAAAAGTGGCAGCCAAAGAACTAATTGAGGTAGAATATCTATTTAAATCTATCTAATATGTTTAGCCACTTTTAAGTTTATTGGAAAGACCCGAGACTGCACCAAAAGAAGTTCATCTAGTTCAAATGGCAGTTCGACCTCAAACTGTAGCAACAGGGCCATTATTTTGGCTCGAAGCTTATGCTGATCCCAATGCTGTACGTTTATGTCATTTTTACTAGTTCTAATTGAGTGCAGTATTCTGGTGGGCGACGCAATGATATTGTTGATACTACGCCGATATCGTTGCAATCAAACAATCAATTTATAATTGAAAAGCTTTATATTCCATGGCGCTATCTCTCCACTGCACAGCAATTGCTAGAATTGCAATGCAGTGTGCTTTGCCCAGCAGTTCTTGATACAGCAGCTTCTTATTATATTGAAATTCCTGCATCAAAATACGATGCTACCACTGAAAAAAGTAGCTGGAATCGCTATGCTCTTTGGTACGCACAGAAATCAAATGTATGCACACAAATAAAGCTCTTGTTAATTCTCAAGTAGGTGAGAGATGTTTTCTTAAAAGAAGAGCTTTTATATGCAATGAATCATGAAGAGGTCATTAAACAAGCTCAGATTGATGGATTAACTATGCCAAAACCGAATGATGTCGAAAGCCAAAATGAAGCAAGTCCACTCTTCTTTAGATGGTGTCGATATTGTGTGTGGTAATTATTTGGCAATAAGGTCATTTTTTGTATTGATATGTAGGTATGCTCATGGTATAGTTATATCAAGCGTGGATGAACTTGAAAAGTTCATGACTCCATCGAACGAAAATTCAGCACCTAGCTTAATGCTTCAGCGCCTTAGCTTTCGCTCAGAGATTTTAAGGGAACGACTTAGAGAAGTAGAGCAATCAAAAGTTGAGTTTGAGAGTTTGCAAAGAAGAGAAATGAATC
>JNBS01000784.1:0-12745 GCA_002081575.1 Thraustotheca clavata | reverse complement strand
CTGAAGTACTCAAAATGCAAGAACTTAATGCAAAAAATGCTGAATTAAATCAAGATATCAGTGCAATGAGCTCTGCAAATAAAAAATTGAGAAAAGAACGTGAAGCAAATCAGAAATTACTTGATGAATTGGAAGCCAAACTTACACAAGCAGAACAAGATGCTTTGAACGACTCAACGACAACAACACAACCTAAAAACACTATTGATGATTTGTGGGGTATTGATCCACAATTAAGCCCAAAGCGTAAACTTGAATTATACCGTCAAAAAATGAGTGTATTGGAATATGAACTAAAGAAGGAAGAACAACGTGCAAAACAAGCAGAAGCTGAACTTGCTGGATTAAGTCGTGCTTATTGTGAAGAGGCTGATACCATGGACACTGTACGAGGATCAGCTTCCAGAGCAAGTAGTGAATCTTCTACATCATCTCGACAGCCCCTAAAAAGCATTGAAGAATCGGCACCAGCACCAGCTAGTATGCCACCTATTCTTATGGGGTTTGCTTACATCTATTTATTGAGTGATATTAATTTATTGTAGGTCGACAAGAACTGGTTTGCATTCTCAACGCAGTGAACGTATTCGCACTGGCAGCAATGGCAGTGTTCTTAAGCGTGCAGAAAGCAATCGCAGTGTTAAGAGTGAAATTGCCTCCAACTCGAGTCGTAGTCTTGTGGGATCAACTCGTCAAACTCTACCAGCCGTGTCTTCTGCAGCACCTCATTTTGTTGCTCGTGAAGGCATGCTAGAAAAGTTTCCAACTCATTTTAACCAAGAAGGAGGTATGTAATAAGTATGCTTCTTTGTTCTAATCTTGATTAGGCATGTTTAAGTCTATGCGTATTATGCGAGGTGCTCGTGAACGTTGGTGTCAATTAACCCCTCAAGGCACTTTGGTTTATTACAAGAAACGAGGCGATTCGACTCCAAGAGCTGAAATTCCTTTGAATGATGCAAGCTTGGAAGTAATTTGTGATGCCATAGCTAACAAGTTTGACTCTTATTGTAAACTGCATTCTTAACACTCTTCTAGTTACAGTGGAAGATCAGCCAAAGAACTTACATTTACTATCAGCACTACCCTTGCGCAAAATAAATTTCAAGCTGCAAATATTGAAGATTTGCGTGGATGGGTTACAGCAATTCGTCAAGTGCATGCCTTTTGGATGTCGTCTGGACTTGAGGTATAAAAATCTCTGTTTCAAATTAATAATTGAGAGTTTATTTAGGCTCAAGAAGATGAGGAACTTCAGCGTTTGGTTGATGAAGAGCAAAACCGCAACCAGAATCGCCGTGCCGTTGAGTTTTAACTTAAATGGATCGAATTCATGATCAAGTCAAGGTGCAAAGTTAGTCTTCATTATTTAGAACATGTTTGGTTGGATTCTATTCAATAGATTATAGTTCAAGTCCATTATGCACCTATTGCACATACAATCAATTAAGACTTTAAATAAGTCGCACATCAACGTTAATCATCTGATACACTTTTTAAAATTAATTTTATGATAGAGGAATAGCTTCTAGTAAGTGTGAATCAACGTCACTTGACATGGGCAATAATGGCTTTACAAATACCCGCCATGTTTTAATATCAAGTACAATAACTTGGCGATTGGTCAAATGATAACTCACCAACCCATCGATTGCTGCCGATGCCCTGTCAATATGATACACATTATTGTAAATCCATCGATCTTGTCGGAAATGGTGTAGAGCTGTAGCATATAGAAGATGGGATTTTACTCGGTTTTCTGTGGCATTAGGAAAACGAATCCGCTGAACTATATAACAGAGTAAGACAAGTCCAAGTGCAAGAGCAATGAGTCCAACAAATCGCATTTTATCACCAATGACAACTACACCACTTTTACAAACCACTTGATAATCAACTGCAACAACAGTACATGATCGACTTACTGATGCTTGATGTTGTACTGGTGAAGCTAAACACCAAATAGCTGCAGCAATCCACACTACAATACTGCTTTGGGTGGCATATATTGGCGTATATTGCTTTGTCAGCACCGAGAAACTATCGTTGATGATAAATACTAGCCAAGTGATTTCCCCAGATGCCATAATAGTCGTAAACCATGACTGGGGCACAGATACCATGTAAAAGAACCCATTGCTTTGATTTAAGTCGAGCTTAGCTGTTGACAACAAACAAATAGCTGTAATGCCACGGAGAAAAAGCAAAGGTCGGCCTATCCAAACTAAACCAATAACGCGGTTGATGGAAAACATGTTTAATCCTTCGATAGCTGCTCGGCTTCTGGCAATATAGTAACAAGCAATGCAAGCTACAAGAAATAGTACTGACGTGACATAAAGTAAAACACAGCGAGCATAATATGCAACATTCAATGGAATCTCAAGAGAATTTATTGGAGCTGTGTGAATTGCATTTCGACCAGAAATAATTGCACTGGACCCATACATTCCTTCAAATTGGACAACTTCACGAACTCCTTGAATCCATTCCAAAAGATAAATCCAACCAAATATGTGATAGCCCACATCTAATGGATCAAAAATATTGCTTTGGATTAGAAATGTTCCAGTGGCATTGGCAATATATTGGACTACTAATAATGGCTGCGTGGTTTGAAAATAGTTTATTGTTGCTTCAGAAAGTTGGGCTATTGAAACCCATTCAGCTTGGGTAAATGCGGCAGATATAAAATCTCTGGTATTAACCAGATACTCTACACATTGGGCTGTAGAATGCATGGTTGAATCATTGCAAGCAACAGTAATATCAAAGTTTGGACCCAAAGCAAGCAATGCTTTAGATACTCCAAGGCCATCAGCATCAAGACTATCTTCCATGTTTATGACACAAGCTCCTTGGATCGAGTAATAAATGCAAACGTATGGAGCAGGCAATTGTGTAGGACAGGTAATATCGCCTCCAGTATAATCAGCATCACCCCATGACTTTGGGGCACTAACCATGGACAATATACCAGACACCGTTGAAAACTTGACCATTGCTTTATCATCAAAAGTTGGCATTCGTTGTTTTACATTAACTTGGATCATTTTATTCCACTCTACTAATGTTGATGGTATTGAAATTCGACGCATTGTGACTTCTCCAAAAGGACCAATGGTCTTTTGAATTATGACAAATCCAATATCTAAAGGTGTCACAACTGTTTGATTATCTACCAACGCACTAAAAATTGTCATGTTTGCATAGGCAAATCGAGGACTTTGTCGAATTAAACTAGTTCCACTCAGTATAGAGTTATTGCTTGCAACACCCCAAAATTGTGATGCCAATGGCCATTGCATCTTAAACGATGTTTGCATATCGGTATGCATCGATCCATTCGAATATTTGAGTGTGATGGGGTATGATAAGCCAAATGCATTTTGGATAAAGAATGACTCAAGAACTCCAAGTTCTTTATAATTTTGCCATTGAGTTGTAAATTCTGTGATACTTTTTTTATTCCAGTGGTTGACTTCATCTGACACTGACAAGGTATTGCCAATTGTTGATTGAATCCATTGCTGACCTTGCGCGGAAGTTCTTAAAAATGACAGAATACCAATTTCAAGCGATGTGTGCCAACAATAATCATACTCTTTCCAGTTTACATTTCTCAAATAACTTTCAAGATAAA
Organism: Thraustotheca clavata; assembly: GCA_002081575.1. Taxonomy (NCBI): domain Eukaryota; phylum Oomycota; class Saprolegniomycetes; order Saprolegniales; family Achlyaceae; genus Thraustotheca; species Thraustotheca clavata. The sequence continues at coordinate 9,102 of JNBS01000784.1, read as the reverse complement.
CAGCTCCGTTGTTGATATCGTAGGATGCACATCGCTTTTGACGATAAGCTGAAATTCCTAATTCCCAATTGTGGTTAAAATCAACATAACAGAAATGTGATGCAATCCATGGTACTTGGCATCCATCCATTTGTCTAAGGCTTTGAACAACATTGGTTAAAGTATTTACTTCGTCCTGAATCACGGTAGCATATAATGTGGAAACTCGTGATGATGTACCAGTAGTATTATATTTGTTAGAATTGTCAGCATATCTTAAAGCTGTCAAATCCATAGCTGTATTTGCACCAGAAACTTGTAGTTCACTAGTAAAAAGGTTGGCTAAGAAAGTTTGGTGCCCACTGCTATTGAAAGAGGCCCACCAAAAATCGTTCACCATTGAAGTCTCAGAGACAAAGATAAATGTAATGCTACCACCAACAGAAAAAAGCACATAAACTATTCCAAGGAGTGCAAATCCAATTGATTTTACTCTGGGCTGAGCAGTAGTTGGAACATTCCAAGCTAATTGTTTGGCAGATTGTTCATCAAAGTGAATTAATTGCCAAAGATTAACATGAAAAAATGATGATCCAAGTGGAATAATTCCACTCATAAGTCCTATTGTTGCATTTGTATACCATTGAGCACTGCTAGAAGCTGATAAAAAATACCGAGCTGCAGCTGGTAAATACACATTTTTGGTGCTATCTGTTGGTGGTGTTGCATTTTTCCATATACAAACAGCAACAACAGAAACAAAAACAGCAATTAATTGTACCAGTGATAATAATATCAATCGTTGTGGACTCCCTATTTGTACTGTGCCACCAGTACAAGTTGCTGATAAACCAAGTTGAGTGACATAACAAGATTGCTCAACACTAGCAGTAGCTTCAAATGGACTTGTAAATTCTGTAAAAAATGTAATTAACCAAGCAATAACAACGCTAACTGGTGCATACGTAGCTGCACTATCTTTAGTGATAGGGAGTAATAAGTCAACAATTACATAAGTAATCCATGTAGCTTCACTAGCAATCACCATAATCTCTATTGCACTTCGTGGTTCAAATACAAACTTTGACATGCCATTTTTAGATATAAATGTCAATGGTGAAGTACTGAGCAATATAATTGCTGCAAACCCACGTAAAGCTAAGAATGGACGACCCACCCAAACAATACTCGCAATACGATGGAATAGGAATAAGTCATTTCCATGAACTTGATTTCTTGATAAAATTGCAGCAAGAATCACAACCAATGCTACAAAGGATAAAAGCACACTAGAATACACTAATATGATCCAAATGTAGGCACAAGCTTGCTTTGGCAATTCTAATGGATTTGCAGGAAATGGAGTTGGTTCGGCATATTGAGTTATAAGTACAAATGTGCCTTGATCCGTCTCAAAACGAAATACTTCTCGGTCACCCTGCAACCAGTCATACACCATAACCCAACCAAAGAATGACCATGGATCACCAGGGGCAACAACAGATTGGGTCAAAAAAGTGGGTTTTGATGCATTTAAAGCAAATTGGATCATTGTCAAGTTTAAAATTTGCATAGCACTATCCAAATTGGCTCCATTGAGGTCAGAGTCATCTGAGTGTACCAATGTTTTAACAATTCCCGTAAGATTTGTCAATGTGTCTAGGCATTTATGGTAGCCTTCGGTACTTGTCATTTGCTGACATATACTCTCAATTGAAGGTGGAGTTTTCTGTAAATGTTGTAGTGTCCATAGTGAAAATAGCATACTATAGCGTGATATTGCCATACTGCTTTCAGTTTGCGAGGAACAACTATCGTAAAAACCAAATTGATCTTGCACAAACGGTAAGTATCTATTGCTTAGACACATTGGATTCCCGCCAAAATATGTTATGTTGACTCCTCTCCATTTTTGGGGTGACACAGTACCGACTAGAGGTAAAATATCCGAGTACGTATTTGTAAATGATTTGTCGGACCATATTGATGACACTACATACTTGTGGTAGGCTAAATAATAATTTTCCAACACTGAAGGTTTTGGATTGTACTTAACATCAATACTTCCCAATGCCCCCATACTAGCATCAACGAGGTCGACAAGTGTAGTTCCAAGAGGAAGAGCATAAGACTTAATTTCCCAATCCAATTTCATCTGATCACTATAGTTATTTGCACCTCGTATCAAACTACAATTATAAGCTTGTGCTTCCCACAGATCATTCCAAACTCCCATATACGTATTTACAAGTGTCCATACAGATAAACCTCGATAAGCTTGAGCTTTCACGTGAACAGTAACATGTTGTGATATCCCAAGAGCATTTTGTACTGCAATTGTCTGAAGTAATCCTTGTTCATAATAGTTTGTTAATTCAGTTTGCCACCTTGTTATACCTTGAGATATCCAAACATTAGCTTCATCATTGACTGAAAGCCATGAATGAGCCCAAATTGAAGATAGCCATTTTTGACCTGTAGTTGTAGTTGTAATTGTATCAAACAAACCAATTCCCAGTGAAGTCGCATATGAACTATCAAAAACACCATCACGATGTGAATTTCTAAAAAGAGACTCCCAATATACCGCAGCATTGTCAGCATCATTTACCAAGCATCTCTTTTGACGTTTAGACGTGACTGAAAGCTCATAAATTTTATTCCAGTCAACCCAGCAATATTGGGTAAACATTCGTACATTCCACTCAAAATTAGATTGCCGCATTGCTTGAATAGCATTTTCAAGAGAAATATTTGTCAACAAAACCTGACGAGATAATGATAGACTCATATCAACAAAAGCTGCAGAATCTTGTGAATACTCTTTTTCCAATAACACCTCTGGTGCAAAGAGATTTATAGTGTTTGATCTATTGAGTTGTAATCTACGATGGTACAAATCTGCAAGGTATGTTTGAGGTCCATTTGTTGTAAAATCACGCCACCATAAATCATTGGCAATATTAGGTTTTATGATGTATAAAAAATATACACTCAAACACGATGTAAATATCAAGTAAAGTAGCCCACTTAATATAATAGCTGGTCTTCGATGAGTTCTATCAAGAACAACACGATCACCAGGCGGACCAGAAGGGACTATCATGTACTTTTTAACAAAAGACTGCAGGAATATAACTGAGACTTTTTATAGGGTTTGTTTAACCACCAAGCTAATTATGTGATTCAGTTCTATATTAACTATTTTCCAAGTGATAACACAGCTTTATAATTAATATAATCATATCTGTGGTTTACGACTAAACATTAAAACACGACAGAATTACGACCAAATCCATCTACAGGATGAGCTGTTTCTAAGAGTTCAATAGTGTTTCGTATTGCGTAGACCCACTTTTGTGCTTCTTGAGATGTGGCAGCCACAAATACACACACTTCTTCCGTGTGTGAAATCATACCAGGGCTTACTGTTTTAATAGCAAATGTGCTCGAGTTTGTTGAATATTCGACTGACACTGTTCGTGATGAAGTTTTTGCCAGGTCAACCATACCACGAACATGTTTTAAATCCCGGTGACTCTTGTACCAGCAAAGACATCCACTTGATTCAATACTACACCACATTACTTTGCCTTTGCGGAACATTTTAAGGGACTTGGGTTCAATTTCCAAGTACCCTGTTTGCATTGGAATGTTGACATAAGTTTGAGTCATTCGCACAAGATTCTCATTTGTAAGAACAAGTTCTTCTTCGATGCTTTGTTCGCTTGTTGGTGGTGGTTCATTGAGAGAATTGCCTCCAATTCCAAAAGCAGCCAAGAATTTTTGAGAGTCTCGTTTTGGACCTGAGCTCGATGATGAGGAAGAAGCCATTGAGGATCGTTGTGGTGGTCGTGATTTTGCAATAGCAGCTTTTCGCTTTTGATTGAATTCAACAAGTTGATCTTGAGCGAATGATAAATTATTCTTGAGATCATTCCGTCGCATCATATAAAGAGCGGATTTACTGTCTTTGCCATGAATTTTACCCATAGCTTTGCCCAAATCCTCTTTAAGTGAGGCAATATACTGTTCGACAACAACAATTTCCTTGTCCAATTTGTCAACTTCTGGATCGACATAAGTCATTCGGGCTAAATGATCTTGGGCTTGAGCAAGTTTCTCTTTAATTATACTTCGACGATTCATGAGCTTGGGTTTTTCACCATTAGATTGTGCTACAGCAGTCACAACTTGTCGCTAGATCAATGATGAGCTGATTGTGAGATAAAAAATTATTTACCAATTCTTGTTTCAAGTTGTCAATGTGTTTTTGTACAGCATCAGGTGTCATATCTGAAGTTAAGGAAGGAATATCGGAAAAGTTGTCCTCGCTTGGATTGCGTGAAGTCGAGCCAACAGAACTATCAGTTCTTGTTCTGCGAGCCAGAGTTTCTTGAGCAATAACAATCGCTTCCTTCAGTTCTTTTCGGCGAGTCATATAGCGTGATGTACTTGCTTTATCTTTTTCTTGAGTTGACACCATCATCTTTTGAACAACTTCTCTCTACATGTAGCAGATAGAATCAATCATTCCCGTGTCATATACGCATACCAATTCAGCTTTTCGTTCTGAAATATATATGATGATTTCAGAAGATGAAGCATTTGGATGCAATGGAGCTGGAGATGGTGGCATTTCTGGGACCAATTGCTCTTTTAATGTTGAAAGTTTGGCTTTAACATCAGCTCGTTGTTGCAATAAAGCACGGAATTTCTTTCCATTGCTTGTAGATTCCAACTGAGTACCGATGGTTTTCTAATCAGTTTTAGCCAGGATAAACTAATTGCTCATACCAAAACTAATTTGAGGTCTTCTATCTCGCGACGAAGATCAACAGTGCCATTCTTTGCATTTAACTCTGCTCTTGCTATTCGTGCTTCAAGTTCCGACTTTTGACGTCTTAATTGATCCAAAGCCAATCCATCATTATGTTGTCGCATTGCTTCTTTTACGTTGATCTACAGAGCAAGTAAGCATATAATTTCATTTTAGACAATACAAGTTCTTGCTCAAGCTGATCGAGTGACATGGTTGCATATTCACTGGAATCATGCATAGGAATTGATTCAGAGCTTTCAGAGCTACTATGGCTCACAGCTCCACCACTACTAATTGAATTGGACCGACGTTTATAATTTGACACTGGAGGTCCACGTCCAGGCTGAAGTTCAGTACCAGCTAAATTATGGCCACGACGAAAATCGGCAAAATTACTTCGTGATGGGGTATTGTTTATTTGAGCTGGGGGTAAACCTGAGCCCACAAGTAGTTCAGTGGCATTAAATTGTGATCGACCAACTAGCAATTCAGTGGCATTGAATTGAGATCGATCAACTAAAAGTTCTGTAGCGTTCATCCTGGAGCGTTGGTTGTTAGGACCTGAACTTCCACGGCTATCACCACTACTACTTTCAGATCGTGGGCCACTAATACTTGTACTAGTACTTCCAGCAAAGCTATTGTTGCTGCCAGCAAAAGAATTGTTTTGAATGTCTTGAACCTTGGCAATTCGTTGTTTGATGTGCTTTCGACGTTGCTGGAGCATGATATTATCGGGGTCTTTTGTCATAGCCACAACAACGTGTTTTAGTTGGGCTTTGAGTTCTTCTAATGATAAGCTTTCATCTCGTTTGGCTCGTTCTTTTAGAATTTCTTGCTGCTTTGAAATAATGAGCTTCTTAAGCTCATGCTTCTGGGCGAGAAGGCTGTCCATTTCTGCAGTATTTGGTGTTGTTGATGCAATTGACATGACAACAGCACGCTAATGGAAATTTAGATCACGTCAGATACAGTTGAAATACCAAGTCATTCTTGAGTTCATCAAGGGTCTTTACTTCTTTTTCAGCTTCGGCTGTAGCTTCAGCTAATTTATCTGTAGCCATAGATATCTCAAACTTGAGTTCTGCTCTTCGTCGATTCCAATGAGTCTCACTCGTGCGATCTTGTTGTTTAGTAGCTTGATTAGCCTTGGCCACAACAGATCGCTACATTTTAATCAATCAATTGTATTAGGAAAAAGACATACCAGTTCTTGCTTGAGATCATCGATATGTTTTTGGTCATGCGCTAAAGAAATAGAAGTCTTGAGTTTATTGCGTTCATGGAGCAATTTCGATACGGCTTGTGGTTGAGATTTGTCTTTCATGAGAATTATTAATTCTGAATTGACAGCTCGTAGTCTTTTCTTGAGGATTTCAATTTTATTTGGTTCCTCGATAACAACCTCATCTTCAAAATCATCATCTTCTTCATCATGTAAAGAACGGATTGACTCAGTGATGCGGTCATCTTCTTTTTTCTTCTGCTCATCGTAGTCTTTTGAAACTTGTTGGGATTCTTGAACACTCGTCAATGCTTGTGTAAGCTGTGCTGCAAACCCGTGATCTGGGGAGTTTGGTTGTTCTACAGGTTTAACAATCGGCGGTGTTTCAGGTAGACGTCGAGCTGATAGATGATAAGAAGCTAATGGCAAGAATTTTGGAGATGGTGGTTCTTCTGGTGCTGGTAGTGCTTTTGGTGCTGGTGGTTTTACTGCTACTAGTGGTGGTGCTGGTGGCGTTGGTGATAATTCTATAGGTGGTGGAGCTAGTGGAGCTTCTTGAGCTTCGAATTGAGGTGATTCAGACATAGGTGAAAGCGTCTCATTAAATTTCACTGGGGTGCCTGGAACTTCTGGAGAGTCCACAAAAGCTGACGTTCGAAAGTCATTTTCATCATATCTATCGTTGGTGTCCTCAAAAGGACTTTCTTGAGCGATGCGAATGGGTGAACCAAGAATATTACTACTCCGACGACCCATAGCTTGTGGGTTAAGAATCTCGAGACGTTCACGACAACTCTGAAGTTCTCTCTGTAAAAATGTCCTTCGTTCAATGTAAATAGCTTTTTCTGCACTGTTATGCACTATAGCCATGGCTTCAGTAGTATTCTCCTATTCAGAATAGCACTTCAGACAAAATTCATGATGGAATCAGTACATACCAAAGCATTGTGTAAATAATCTAATTTTCTTTCCAAAATTTGAATCTCATTCGAACATGATGGCTGAGGCCCAAGTCTTTGACGCTTTTGTGCTAGCTCATCATGTACAGATTGTACTTCCGATTTGAGTAGAGTCCTTCTTCGTAATCCACTTTGAACAGCTTTAGCATTTCCACGTTTTTCTGCTTTAGCAATTGAGGTGACAGTCTTGTGCTAGAGTAGTAAGAATAAGTACGAAAATATTGATAAAATCAGACATACCAATTGATTTCGAAGCCATTCTAGCTTCATTTCCAAATCTCGAATAGAACATTCCCCCTCACTTCCAAGGATACCAATTTGATTAGCTGCAGCGACCACAATATCAGTATCTGAACTGTTCATGGCATTTAAATGCTCTCGTAATTGAGTTGCTTCTTCTTGAGCTTGTTTGGTTTTTTCCTGTTCCATTTGTAGAGTTTCTTGTAATTGAAAGTAAAGCATGTGACAATAATCAATCTTTTGAATAGATGGTCCTGCGATGTTATATTCTTCAAAAAGTTGTGTACTTGATAATCTCTCGGTAGGTTCTTCATCCAATTCTTTGTACAATTTGTCAAGTTGTTTAGTTCTTTCAGCATGTTGTAATTGAAGCCTTTCATTATCTTTGCCAAGTTGTTCAATTGTTTTAATAAGTTCTTGTTGCCTTGAGCTAAGACTTTGACATCGTGTTAATTCCACTGGAGTAATAGTATTCCGTCTTTCCAATTCTAATTGATCAAGAATTTGCTGTAAATGATCTTTTTCAGGCACCATGCGATCAATTTCCTTTGTATAATTTTTAGAAACCATTTGCAAGATTTTCATTTCTTTTTCAAGCACTCTTCCTTTGGCAATTGCAGTAGCTTGTTCGAATAAAAGATGATTTGCATCCATTGTCCAAGCTTCTTTATGCAATTGTGTTAAAACTAATGTCTGCATATACTCTGACTCGACAGCTCTTAAATAAACATTTTGTTCTTCTTCAGGCTCTCCTTCTTCTTCTTCATCAGTAGCTGGATCTCCCTTCTACATACCAATAAGCTTTTACTTAATATAATCACTTACAAGTCCTCGATTAATATCACAAAAGCCAATTTTAACCGGGCGTGGCGTTTGATTAATCTTTTCAATAACTTCGCTATATGAAAATCCTGCAATTGATTCTCCTTGAATTTCAACCATGCGAAATCCAGGATATATTCGCCTATAATGAACCAAATTACATGCTTTTCATTGCAATCAGTAGCAAATACCTTTCAGGTTTAACACTCCAATTGTATATTTCTGCGGGACTTGGTAGTCCACTGGGTAATCGTTTTAATTCATGAATTTCAACCTGAAATTGCTGCCATGGCACATCAGGGCCTTGAACAACGGATCGTAAGTTCATCCCAAGCTTTCCAATGCCAAATTCAATGTATACAAGCAATTTCCATGCATATAAATTGCCTGTTCGTACGAGAGGCGGCACCCATTGTGCTTGTCCTGATGGTTGAATGTAATAGAACATTCCTGGGTGCGAAGAGCTCTCTTTAAGGCTCCAGCCTTCGGGTAAAGGCGTGTGATAGTCCCCTAACGTTGCTAGTCTCTTTGGCACTGATTCTAGAGCTCGAAAACGGCCTTCAACGAGCATAAACTCCATCTCACGCAGCTCTTCCTTGGACGCATCGGCCATCGCGTTGTCTTTTGCACATGAGTAAATTTCATTTGGCGCGGTTCGATCGTACGTACAAATGTACAATGTACGTACAAACTGACGTACATTTTAGATTTTAATGATTTGATTCATTTTAAAAAACGCGCCAAAAGTCAAAAGTGAAGATCGAGAAAGGACAGACAAAGAAGAAGACGATGTTGATGTTGAACGTCGTTATGATGAGAAGAAAGCTTGTAAGAACGAGAAATTAGCAGGAAAGGACTCGTAGCATGTCTTCGTAGCGAATTTCATATGTACACAATACTTGGTGAATTGAGTATTTTATTACAGAGTTTTTCATCCGACCAGGGACGGCATATACTAATACTACATCGTAGGCAATACCAGCTGCGGCCCGTTTTGTTGACGCTCCATCTGGGTCCGGAGCGGAAGGCACAATCTTCGGTTTCTTCATTCCAAT
>JNBS01000776.1:0-27413 GCA_002081575.1 Thraustotheca clavata | reverse complement strand
ATACAACAGAGAGTGCATATCCTGGTATGGCATGTTTCTTGGTCATATCTTGCATGAATTCGATGGCCATTGCTTTTTTAATGTCGATAGTCCGATGAAACTCGGTAGTACCGAAGCTATAATGGTCGGTTTGTAGAATGAGTCGAGCATGAGCAGTGGCAAGGAAGGCCAACGCAAAGTAAATGAATCGCATATTAACTTGAAGATATCAAAAATGAAAGTGAGTATGATTGTGGAAGCAACCCTGACAATTGACACGCTTAGAATGTTGATCCTGAATGATACTTCTGAGTCAGGCAGGTAGTGGTCCATCTCAGTTCGATGATTATATAACCCTCCCTACTCAGACAACTCATACTGAAACATGTAGTTTACTCATTTGTACAACTTCACATTTGTCGTAAAAATATCGTAGGGTCACAATCCATTCCATTGTACTTTAATGGATCCATCGTACTTCAAAGTTAAATAGCCCTCCAAAGTACAATTTCGACAATATTTTACACTACTATTGTATATGTGTTGCTTACACATTTGGACAAATGAATTAGCACTAAGGTTTTTGACTTTATGTGGTATTATTTAACCAGATTACATTAATGCTGATTTACAAACTCAAGCCCAGTCCAATAGATGGTCGAGTTTGACTCATATATCATGATGTATTTTGATGCTGCTCCAACTACCACTTCATATGCCCATAAGTATGAAGTTGCTGAGTTGTCGTTTGCATAGTAAAGTGGCCTGGAAATTGCAGCCTACGAAGTACAGCTTGGTTATTAATAATTGATATGCTCATATTGACATAGTAATCAGGAGATGTAGAAGTATAGACACCAGCCAAAGTGGATAATTTATCTTGCGGAATATGTCGACCAATTTGTTCCCATGGCTTTCCATCATAAAAGTGTGGATCACATGTATTGAAAGGCAAGATGGTATATGCAGCATCTACAGCATCATGGTAAATTTTCTGGAGCTCAACTTTGGGTACATCCAAGAATATTCCAAGTATATAAGTTTGAATACGTCTGGCACCCAAGCGTCCTCAGGTGGTCCACCGGTGGCTTCGGCGTTGGACAGTAAAGCAACACCGAGATCTTGATCAGGAACGAAACCATTACGTGTATTGAACGCAAATGTATCCCCCTCTTTATCAAAATCTCGCCAATAATATCAAATCCGTAACCAGCAGCTGAAGTACCGCCATCATGGACGTAAGTGTAACCCATAAAATTTGAGAATGTGACCTGTGATCATTTCTTCAATGATTTGCGGCGATCTGAATATGCCTTGACCCTTGGACAAAAGAAATCGACTAAACATGCTCAAATCCGATGCAGTTGATAGGATAGACCCAGTAGATATGTAGTCATTATTGGGCCGAATAAATACTTCAGGAGATGACTTTAAGTCAAATGAACCAGATTGCATATAATATGATCAAAAGACAAGCTTCACTGCTCGGTAGATCACACACACAACCGTAAGTGCGATTCATTCCAAGTGGTTTGAAAAAAGTCACATCAAGATAGTCACTCCACTTCATGTTTGTTTTGTACTCGATCACTTGACCAAGAATCTCGCAATTAACATTGGAGTATGCATAACCAGGTTGTGTCTGTCATGTGGTGTCAAAATACGCAAGATTTTCAATCAGTTCTTTCTCTGAAGCAATTCCCAATCCACAACATATTATAAGAATCTTTTCCAAACACAGAATTCATTGCCAATAAGTCACCTATCGTTGTGTACTCTTCGGCATACTTGTCTTGCAATGCAAACCAAGGCAAATGTTGCTTCACACTATCACTCCATTTCATCTTTCCTTCGTCAACCTAATCCCATACATTTTCAGCCAACATCACACAAACAACATACCAGTTTAGCAATACCCATTGCAATAAATGTCTTCGAGTACGAACCAATCTGAAATTGTGTGTTTGGAGTCACGACATTCGACGCATTGCCATACTATTCATATTCCATAAGATTATAGTCACAACAAGTATATGATACCTGTTTGGTACCAAAGCCTTGTGCAATGATAGTTTGGTTCTTGTATACAACAGAGAGTGCATATCCTGGTATGGCATGTTTCTTGGTCATATCTTGCATGAATTCGATGGCCATTGCTTTTTTAATGTCGATAGTCCGATGAAACTCGGTAGTACCGAAGCTATAATGGTCGGTTTGTAGAATGAGTCGAGCATGAGCAGTGGCAAGGAAGGCCAACGCAAAGTAAATGAATCGCATATTAACTTGAAGATGTCAAAAATGAAAGTGTGATTGTTTTGTTTAGGAAATACGACCCTGTCAATGTCATGGATAAAGCGTTCATCTCAAGATGGTAATGGCTCTTCTATGCAGGATTGTCACTGAGCAATCTTTTTGTAATACTTTCCCATAGAAATGACAGTAGAATATGAAAGACCAAGTCTTAAATTGCACATATTATGTATATATAGCATTTTAGCTTCAATGTAATAATTGCAATTATGATTTCACCATTGGCAGTCAATATTATGTTGAATGACTGAAGAAGAACGCAATGACTTCGTTCTGATCGTTTCCTCTATGGATAATGACATTCCCATATTTTTAGTTTATTATGTCTAAGGTCCGTGTCCACACTACAGGCTCAAGCAATCGTACTCCACGTGCACTCACTCCACGAGATGTTGTCCTTAATACTCCACCCTCGACACCTGTAAGTTGAACAATTATCTCTAAATGTTTACTTCTTGTAGCGCCATTCAATTAAATCACCACGTCACGTATATCGTGCTGTTCGTCCCTTAACAAGCCCTGCTGTCACAATGTAAGGTTAGATTAATATATTATTACATCCATGGCTTTAGATCAAGAACTCCTACAGAAATGAATCAAGAAGAGGTATGTTTATTCAATGCCATAAACATTAAACTTGGAATAGAGAAGACATGAAGACTCAGAAAAACCAGACAACTCAAACTATCAACGCACCACTGATGTCACCAAGGACAATAGTGTACCAGAGTCCAATTCAGAGCAGGATCTTGAAAAACAAGCAGCAATTGCCGAATTTGTTCAATTACTCCAAACAAAATATGAGTGCGCTAAATCACTCCGAGCTGCATTTCGTTCTTGGGATATCAATCATGATGGACACCTTTCTCAAGGCGAAATCAAAGACATGTTTACAACCATGGGTTGGGCAAACCAGCTCGGTGAAGAAAAGTCAAATTTGCTCATACGTAGTGTCCTTCACCCAGAAACTCAGTGAGAATTATTTCATGCTTTCAGTCTACTATATACTTTTAGATGTGTTTCGTACCATTCTTTTTGTCAACTCGTACTCAAAAATAATAACAAAGTATATGAACTACCTCAACGCCAGCATATATTAAAAGAAATTGAATATGGACAATCCATTCTCGGTGAAGCTGATGTGGTTGATGATGTAAATTGCCCTGAAATGAATTCCTGTCAGATGATATACACACTTCGTCAGAAATATGAGGTTTTATACAAATTGAGTCATTTTTGTCATGTATTTTAGAAAATGAAATTAGGAACAGTATTTCGATTGTGGGATCAAAACAAAGAAGGCAAACTTACACTTGATATTGTATTAAATGATTGAAAGCTATGGTTTATTAATATGGATTAGCTTGTAAAGAATCTTGAGAAGCAAAACATTAAAGTGCCACGTGACGTTGTGGAGGACTTATTACGGACGTAATGATGTAATCATTCAATTGGATTTAACTACTGTCGTTAGGTATGATTCCGATAAAGATGGGATGCTTAATTTTTATGAATTTGCCAATATTATGAACGGACCTGTGATAGAAGGTCATGACCGAGTTATGCTTAGACAATTACGTCGGTCTGATGTGGTAGCTCCTCCACCAACAATACAAGCTCCTCCGTCCGATAATGTAGATGTATGAATTTTCCTACACAATTTGGCTAATTTGGCACTAGTCAGCTAAACTAAGTGAACGTGTATTCCAAAGACTAAAATGTACGAATTTGTCTATGACCAAAACTTAATTCTATGCTAGCGTACAAGAATCGTATTCTACAAGGATTTGATGAAATGGATGATGATAGCAGTGGAAAACTTACTTACGCTGAATTTCGTCATGGGGTGTGTGCTTTTAACATTTCCTTATCATTATCCATGTGTAGTTGATAAAGAAAGGGATCATTCTTAGTGAAGTTGAATTTCGTCATTTGGCACGTGACGTTGATCAAGATTACGATGGACTAATATCACTTTGGGAATTTTCAACTCACTTGAAACAATTGATCAAAATGGATGAAGCTAAAGATTTTGGATTACAATCAACTCTTCTATCAAGGTAAACATCATTGAGCATTTTCTTGCAATATTATCCAATGTAGCTGGGCAGAAGAACCACCAAAACAACAAAATGGTCTCTTGCCAAAATTTGACTTTGGGCAGCTAAAGATGTAGAACTACCTTATTGAATGCCAAGTTTACTTCGCGTAGGAGTATTCGTGTCCCTACTCGGAGAGGAAAAACTCCAATTAGAGATACCAAAGAATTAATCTGGTACCCGATCATTGCAATTCCTATCATTTGAAATTCTGTAGTGGGCCAATGTCACCTTTAAATTCTTGGAGATATAGTGATGAATCATCAAGCCGATTTTACCAGGAGTCAAAAGAGTACAGCTTGAATAAGTAGTGATGAAGCTCACCTTTTATCGCGCTTTAGGTATGGTGCTCAGGATAATTGTCATGGTGTTTCAGGTGAAGATAAAATTAAGCGAAATCAACGACACCTTTTCATCCAAAGTCAAATGACCAAGCAACGTAATGATGAAAGTGCACGTGAAATAACAGCGATGGAGCTTAAACAAACTCGAGACAAAGCCAAAATTGCAGATCATATTCGTCAGCGAACCCAGTATTATATGCGTTTGAAGCAGCGAGCAGAACGAGACACAAGTGTTTTTGACTAGAAATTCAATGAATTCTATTGCTATTGCTATTTACGAGGTGATGTTATGCGAACAAATTGAGTTATCTCGTCATGGAGCACTTGCCATTCACCAGGATAGTTGATGCGTTCTGTCACACTAAGTTCATTCATATTGGACTCGGGTGCACTTGCAACCTATGACAGCTAAACAAACACCACGACAAGAAAGCATACCTCAATAGTTGTGTGGCAATCTAGTGTATCAGGATCTAGTGGGGTACGGTAAAATGATTTGGACACGCGTCGGCGAACACAACTTTGGCCAAGGTTTTCACGTCGCCAACTATACCAACTTACAACAATCCGATTTTCTTCATTGCGATATGCTTTGTATCCTACGAATACGGTTGAATACAGCGAGAAAATGGAGTATTTACCTGACATGGCAGATCGAACAAGACCACCATAGGCATAGTTGGAACTTAAACCCACAGGTGAAAAAGATAAGAACATCGGGTCACCATTTAACAAATATGGTGTACGCATAGGAATCAAGCTTTCTTCAAAAGCAATCTATAATAAATGTCATACGTCTGTAAAACACAAGCGAGTTCAAACCTGTAGCTCTGTTGGTGTCTCTATAAAATTCCATGTAGTCATCATTTTCAGTCCCAATACACGATACACCCATGATGGATTATTGCTGCTTTGACCAGGAGTATATGTGCCAGGAAGAGGAATTTTGCGACGCCACCGGCCAGTAATTGACATGGGGTCAGTGGCAGCTTCTGTATCAGAACCTTCATCGCCCCGAGTCGATTCGTTGTGCTCTTCAGTCTTTTTGTATTGATACGCTTGTCGTAGTTGGGTTACAAGTTCAAAATACCCAGCAGGTTCAGAACTCTCGTCATTTTCTAAGTCTACATAAAAGTTAATGTAATTCAAAATGGCAAAGTACGTAATAGGGCCAAAGCTTCTTCAGGTAGATTTTCTTTGAGATAAGCTAAAAATCCTTCGCATTGCATCTTCTTTCGAGGAAAGACATAGGTTTCTACTTCATTTTCACAAAATTTGATAAAATCGATATAAGCTTGATCAAGTAATTCAGGTTTGAATATACAATGTGCCTTTGAGTGCAAAAAACTCTGAAAGCGACCAATAATCCCCGTACGAAAAGAATGTCGAACAAGGTTTACACAAAATGTAAGTGTTTCTTCATAGGTCTGTAATGTTTTGCCATCTCTCAATCGACAACTTGCCACAGGTTGTGTTGCACAAATATCAGTAACAAAATAAAAGTCTCGTAATGGTTCTTTGGCTTCTTGAAAGTCCAAGTCATTGGCATTGCAAGTCACGATGGCGGCAATCAATAGATGGATTTCACTCAAACGCTGTGCACGTTGAAAGTAATCATATCGGTTCACTCTCTTCTTGGCTGGACACTTGTCTTCTGCACCGATGAGGTCAGAGAAGAAAGTAAAAGCTATACAAGACTTAATTCTCAAGATATTATTTTATATTGTTACCACAAGATGGCACAGTAGACGGTACTGGAGAAGGTGGAGCTTGAGCTGGTCGAAAACTGGAAAAACTAAATGCTACAGAGCTATTAAAGTCACTTTAGAGTAATTCGTTTACCTCCAGTCGAAGGCACTGGTGATGATGGTGCTGGGGGCTTAAGTATACTGCTAAGGCTAAGGGCTATCAAGCCTTAAGAGAAACTCAAATCTAGCGTAAATACCTGACGGTGCAGATGAGGCTACTGGAGACGGTGGTGCAGGTTGGGAAGCTGTATTTAGTTGTGGACGTACAAAACTTGAAAAGCTAAATGCTATAATTCATGGTTAAGCACAAAGAATATATGAAAAATTACTTGTTGATGGAACTGGGGATAATGGGGGATGCGGAAGTTCACGTTTGTTGGGGTCTATTGATTCTTGTGTTCGCATACGTTTATTGTTTGTAGTCAAATCTTGTAAAGAGAGTAATCGTGATGAATTACGAGGACAGACAGATTCCATTTCCATACGTGAAGTATCAGTTTGATTTTCTGATGTAGTTGAGCTTTTGGCATGTGTATCCATTTTGTTCAAAAAGCTTGAAAAACTAAAAGCTATACCAGTGCATTAGCCATAAATTTTGAAGTAAATCATACCAGACGATGGAACTGAGGAAGGGACTGGAGATGGTGGACCATTATTTTGCTGCTGAGGATGAAAATGGTTATATTCATATCCATGATCGTACGTCACTATTGATTGTGACATCCGATCAAGGGTAAAAGACTCCATTGCATAAGGATTGTGGTTTGGATAAGGTGTATATCGATCTTGTATATAAGAGTGGGGTCTTGGCACTTGTTCAGGCAGTGATTTAAACTCCATATAAGTAGGACGAGTGGGGATCTGAAGTGGTGCTGGAGGCAATGCCAATGTCATTTCAGTGTTTTCCATCTTAATAGGAGGACTTGTTTGGTTTGGTGGTGGGTTGTATATTGATGCAACGGGCATTGCTGGAATTTGTGCTTCTGGTTTTACTTTAACTTTAGTTGTTTTTTTACGAGTTTTTCGGCTTGATGAAATTGAAAATGATGGCGATGGTAAAGTTGCACAACAAACATAGTGCTCTGAACTAACTTTTTCAAAAAAATAAACCTACAATGTTGCTAAAATCCTTCTCTTTGTAATATTTCTTACCTTAAAATGATGTAAAGTTTCACTATTAAAACGAGACGAGACCCATCCATAATGCCATGATTGTTTTTGTTGATTAATTTCATACGTATGACCTGCTGCACCTGATTTCACACCATACATCCACATACCAAATGGGTTTGCTGCATTCTTTTCATTCTGCGTAATTTCAGCAATAGGTACAATTGTACCAGGTACTATTCGTTTATCTCCTTTAGCTGAATCATCCACTTCTTCAAATCTTCCATATACAATATGAGCTGTGCCACCTTCAACAGTAATTGATGAACCACAAAAGGTAGTCTCTCGATGGGCACCACAACAATGAGGAAAACATCTATATCATCATCAAATATCTACAAGTAGTCTTTGAATAGCTCATACCGAACATTCTATAAACAAACAACATGAGTAAATTTAATCATTTTGACATGAACAAGTACCTTGTGCCCACTAGATCGATTGTTCCTAGTCGAATCATGCGAAATAAACCTCAAGGCCTATAAATTCAAGCATATCCTACCTGATATACTCTGTGCGAAAGATTGATGGCACAGAACAGTCCAAATGAACAAAGCGAAAGGCTTCCGGCGGCATCGCGGTGCTTCCGTTCATCATCATGACAGCTGAAATCACATCTATTCACTTTCTACCGGAAAATATCCGGAATATCAAAAGAAACCAATCAAATCGTATGATGATAGAAATGAACCAATGAAAACAGTAAATTCAGAATATTCAATTTTGATTGGGTATAAAGGAGAATTTGTGTAATCATGGGATTTATTATCTAATTAAATCATCAACTGAACGAACTCTTACTAACGTTTCAACCATCGCATCGGTTGAATGAGTAGACACTGACAATACGCACCATTTCTCTTTAATATTCCAAGAGTAAATGATTATAATAGGTTCTAACTTGTGATTGGAGAATTACAACGAATACAAGCGTATGATTGGACAATATAAATAGATACAAGTAGTATAATTGTGGATAACCTGTAGATAATAATATAAAGTTGTAAAGGAATCTCTTTGTATCATTTTGTCATTTTTAGAGATTCCTTAAAGCAAAATGGGATGTATACAATCAAGTGCATTGGAACAACGCCTTCCAGATACGTTTTTACGTAATTTATGTACGCATTATCAAGGAATCGATGTGTTTTCTCGGTATAAGATCATTAAAGAGCTTGGAACAGGTGCATTTGGTGTTGTAAATCAAGTCGAAATGATCTCTACTTCGGAACAATATGCCATGAAAGTAAATAAGGATGTTTACATAAATGAAATTGAAAATTAGGTGATTACAATCGGTCCTAATGCAAAATTACCAGAATTACGTAAAGAAATTGACTTGTGGAGAGGATTACAACATCCAAATATTGTAAGATTGATTGAAACTTATGAAACACAAACACATATTTACATGATCATGGAACTTTGTACGGGTGGACATCTTTTACATGCTATTAAAGAAAGAAAAGCTGCATATGATGAAGAAACAGTGAAAATGTACATTCGTAAACTTGCTGCGAGTATTTATTATTTGCATTTGAAAAATATCTGTCATCGAGATATTAAGCTTGAAAACATTTTATACGAATCCACAGATCCTAATTCAGATATAAAACTCTGCGAGTATGTTGGAATTCGTCTTAGGTATCTTAACAACTTTTGATTAGTTTTGGAGCAAGTACAATGTTTCGTGAAGGTGTGTTGATGCAAACTGTATTGGGTTCTGTCGTTTACATGGCTGTACGTTGTCATAAATATTATCTATTGGAATCAACCATTTCCTTGTAGCCTGAATTCCTTGAAGGTCAATATACACAGGTATTTGATGCGTTTATTGCAATGATGCAGCAAATATTGTAGGCATGTGATATGTGGAGTATGGGTGTTGTTATGGTAGCAATACATTTTTCTGATCTGAATCAAATATTATTTAGTACATGCTACTGAGCAATACTATGCCCTTTCATGGTGACGTGGAAGATGAACTTGTTGAAAGTATTTTTGAAGCCAAAGTAAGCAAAAAATTCTATATCATAATGATGATAATTATTGTAGGTTGACTTTAGTGGTGAAGCATGGAAGTCCATTTCTGATGATGCAAAGAGTTTAATTAAAAAACTATTAGAAGTATACCAAACTTGCAAGATAAATCTAAAAAAATCATAGGCAGATATCAAGAATCGATATACAGCATTACAAGTACTAATGCATCCATGGATTAAAAGTGCTGATATTGCTTTGTCCCCAACAAGCCAGTATTTAATTCTTTCACGTATATGTATAATTTTACCTATCGTAGAATTGACAATGTCATCAAAAGACTATCTGAATATGCATCCTTTGGTAGAATGATGCGAGCTGGTATTCATTTGTGACTTCAAATTTCAGACTGAATATCGATGTAGGTCTACTTGCTGTGGCTTTCTGTTGCCCATCTATTGATATTTCCGATATTAAACAAGCTTTTGATGAACTGACCGTCTTGCACAATGGTGTTCTTACCATTAAAGACCTTCAGCAAGTATCTCTAACAGAAAAATATCCAAGTGTTGATTTTGCAAAGATATTTTCAAGGTACATACTTTTATTTGCCTTACTACTAATGATTCATAAAGCTTGGACATGGAAAATTCAAATCAAGTAACTTTTCTTGAATTCGTCTCCGCTGTGATGAATCCAACTACTGTCGATGAAAAAGTATTGAAAAAAGCATATTTACTATTCAATCCCGACGATTCAAAAGGTGGAATTCGTGAAGAAGGCCTAGCTCGTAAATTCCTTTCCTAAACATGATCTTAACTTGAATAGGTTTACTTGGTACTGATGTGGATGACATATCGATCAAAGAAATGATCGGTGTAGCTGATAGTGACAAGGATGGAGCTATAAACTACGAAGAATTTGTCAAAATTATCCAGGTTTCACTTCAATTGTTGCAATATGCTAACATAAATATAGACTCGACCAGTATCCCGTGTAGCAAGTATTCGCCGAACTGGTCCCATCTCTCGACGCAATAGCGGTACAAGAAACAATCGAGAGCCTCAATCTGAACCTTCAAATAATAAGATTTAGTTAATTCCATCAAGGAAATATATTGTAAATGGATACACAAGTAATGATTAAAATCCATCGTCATCCCCACTTTCATCACCTCCTGAAAAGTAGTCTAGCACAATATTTTAATATCATCATAGAAATAAAAGATAATACCAAGTTCTTCTTCAGCTTCTGAAGGGATTTCTTCATGACTTTCTTCTATTTCATCTTTTTCAACTTTCATTTGTTCTTCCACTTTAACATTAGCAACTACTTCAGTCTTATGAATAGGTATTGTTGTAGGTTCACAAGGTAGTTTAACAGCAGTATTAAATGATCCCTTTGCATCCTCTTCTTCATCACTATTTTCTTCTTTTGGTGTTTTAAATACATCTTTTTCAATTGTAGCGTCAACACTTTCTTCAATAAAGCTTTCTTCAAACGATTCTTCCTCACTTTCTTCTTCTTCTTTCTTTTCTTCTGTTGCAGCTTCCTTTGTAGCTGAGGAAGATATTACAATCGACGAAGGATGAACTATTGATGGAGCATTTACATTTGATGGTGGATTTCCTGGTGATTGAGTATTTGTAATTGTAGCAGGCTTACGCTCTGGCAATGTATTAGCTATAGATTCCTTTGGCTTGGCAATGTTTTCGTTCGTAGCATCAATTAACATGGAGAGAAGTCGTGAAAGTTGTTCGTGATTGACGAGTTGAGGCGAAAACAATTCATTTTGTTTTTGAACTCGAGCTATTAACTCGTCACAACCAGTCTTTAGATGAATATCCGGTAGTTCGATTACTTCCAACTTGAGCCCATCGCTTAGAGAATCTTCATATTCAAGTGCGATCGTCGGTACGGGCTTGTACTTGAGTCCTAACCGTTTCGGTACGATGCCCATTGTGAAGTATACAATTTGTACACAACGATCTATTTATATCAAACGTTACACAATGCAAAAAAACTATTTTTAGTATCTTGATCATAATTAATGGCGCGAATATCCAAGGACCAGAAGAAAGAGCTCGAAACTTTGTGTAGGTATGTGCCAAGGATCGTCTTATCAAGCTATTGTCGAACTCCAACGAAGCTAGAGCAGCCAACAATGAGTAGCTTCACAGCAGTGGTGGCATTATTTGATATTTCAGGCTTTTCAACACTTGCAGACAAATTAGCTAGAGAGGAAAGTCATCGAGCGTCATTAACTCATGAATCAAGGCAGAGATCTAGTGTTAGTGGACGTCTTGATACAGCACGTACAACAAGCTATCGACGGATTAGCACTACATCAACTTCATCAAGACGAATTAGTGGGGTTTTAATCGAAGGCGAAGAAACTTTACCACCAATTCCATCCAATGATAAACTTAATAGTGGCGTGGATAAAGCAATTGAACGTTTAACATCAATATCACAAGCTGATCCATCCAAGAAAGATATTCGTACAGGAATGGCTGTAGAACAATTGACAAGATTTTTAAACCAAACGTTGGGTAAGACAATTATTAGTCTGAGGCATAAACAATTGTAGCTCCTGTGATTGACATTATTACTGAATACAATGGTGATATTATCAAGGTACTTAAACTATAAAAGTAATAGGTAATGAAGTATTTAGTTTGCTGGAGATGCCATGATAGTTATGTGGGAAACTGAATCAAACCCAGAAGCTCCACCAGTTGATCATGGTTTATTGATACAAGCTGCAATTTCGTGTGCACTTAAAGTCTTAGCAATGCTTAAGAATCAAGTAAATTCTACTTCCGTAAACCGTCTTGGTATGCATGTTGGCATGGGTTTTAGCACTATTACTGGCAATCATGTCGGTGGTCTACTTAATCGCTGGGAATTTTATATTGCTGGTAAAGCAAACCAGCAAATGTCGATAGCTGAACGGGATGCTGATGAAGGAGAACTTGTTATATCCCCAGAATGCTACCATGGTTTGCTTACTAGTCCCGCTATAGAAGGACTTGTTATCCAAGCTACACCACTTGTCACTGGAAATTACCGCATTTCAAACCTTGAAAGTCGTTCAATAGCTATGTACTCATTGTCACCATATAAACTATCTGGTGACTTAATTCCATGTATAAAGTCTTATGTTCCAGGGTGCATTTCACTTTCTCTTGGCAAAGGAAAACTTGTTATCAATGGTATGCGGTCTATCACCGCAATATTTATCAAATTTACTGAAATTCTTGACATTTACGATCCAGTTCTTCAATTACAAGAAGTTCATCGTTGTCTTTGCGCTGTACAAGATGCAGCTTATCGTGTTCATGGTTAAGCTTTTATTCAAGTATTGACGTTAACTATTCATGTAGCTACTATTCGTCAATTTCTAATTGATGACAAAGGAGCTGTTGCTATTGTAATTGTTGGGTTACCACCATTTTATCACGAAAACAATGGTACCCTATTTACATTGTCACTGTTTTAAGTTTAATAGCGCTGCATGGTATTCGAATGGCACTATACATGCAAGAAAAAGGTGTAAAAGCATCGATCGGGTATTGTCTTTCTCAATAGCATACATATTAAACATCTTTAGAATTACGTCAGGGCCAGCATTTTGTGGTAGCATTGGTACTATATAATTTCATTTCCATCAATGCCATAACCAAATTGTGTAGGTAGCGCTGTAAGAGCTGAATATGCTGTGGTTGGTGATACAATTAATTTATCAGCACGACTTATGTCAGTGGCTACACCAGGTCAAATTCTGTGTGATGAAGCTACATACTTATCAACTTCGACACTCTTTGAGTTTGATGTTGGTAGCCAAGTTTTGGTCAAAGGAAAAGGCACTACTATTACTGTGTACATAGTCTATCGTGATGCTACTACATCCAACAAGTCACATACTCTGGAGGAAATATTTCTTGCTCCAGATATTTATGACAATGTTATCAAGCGAATTGAGGGATTTGTTGAACAATTTAGTTCGGTTAGCTCATTTACTGATACAAAAGAGTCTTCAAAGCAACTTGTTTTATTGCGTGGACCTTCTGGTGTTGGTAAATCTTGTTTGCTAAGATATTTAAGTAAACTTCACCCAAATGTTGTTTTAGCTGGGGGTGACTCAGTGGAAAAAAATACTCAACTTCACGTGTGGAAAAAGCTAATAAGTACTATTATCTGTGGTACAAACCGAGTTAAAGCTCATCGACAAGAACCATTTTCTCATGGTAGCCCAGCTAGTGGTTCAGGGTTTGTAGTAATTGGGCGTCGGCTATCAGTACCTGCTGCAGACAAGTTAATGCCAACCAAGATAGATGAAAAAATGAAAGGTTTACAAAGTTATAATGGTAGTTCTCGCAATGTAGCTTTATCTACTTTAACTCGTGGTGTTTCTTGGCGTAGACCATCAATTCGAACCACTGAAGTCATTGTCGTCAATTCAGATAAAGCACTTAATACCAATGACGAAGAACATAGTAGCTGCAGCAGTGAGAGTGATCATGATTCAAATGTACCACCTTTAGTATCATTTAAAGTATCTCCACGGCCTGAAGGAACTATAGCACTTGGAGCTGGGCTTGCTTTTGTCAACTCAATTGTACAAAGTGGAAAAATATCAGTAGAAGTCTTACCTTTGCTAAACTTTTTTATTCCTCATTGCTTTCCTGAAAACAGCTACACATTAGCACTTGCAGCTAACAAAGAAGCTCATATTAAAGAAATTGTAAACATGGTGCTGGCAATTTTACAAGAAGTTAGTTTAACAGGTCCAATTTTATTTGCACTTGATGATGCTCAGTGGATTGATCCTCAAAGTTGGGATTTACTTTCAACTGTTCTGACATTATCACCACAAATCACTTGCGTTGTTGCATATCGTCAAGATGCTTCACCACCTCATGAAATGTTTAAAAAGCTTGAAAGTGCTCCAACGACTTTCCGATGGGATTTAACCAATTTATCACCAAGAGATACGTCTTTATTTCTCAGTCATCGCTTTGGAATTGCAATTATGAACTCTTATTTACTTGAATTTGTTCATGGTCGAGCCCACGGCAATCCAAGGGATACAATTGCATTGATGAAAAGATTACTTGAGCTTGAGGCTATTCAAATTGATTTGGAACGTGGTGTTTGTCATGTTTTAAAAGATATTCATGAGGTTGACATGGAAATTTCAGTACAAATCCGAGCCAAAGTTTTGTATCACTATGACAATCTCAACACTATGAGTCAACTAGCTCTTCATATTGCAAGCGTTAGTCTTGATTATATTTCATTTCAATGCCTTGGGTATATATTGAAAAAGTAATGATCTAACTCAAATTGTAGCTACATTCTACGCAAAATTTGTGAGTTGGAAGCTGAGGGTAGTTTTAACGTTCACCAAAAACCCAAAAACCCAAGTGAAGGTACTCCACCTTCTAGCATTGAAGGCTCAACAAAGTCTGCTACTTCATTTCAAAGCTCTTTGATGCAAGGAATGGCTGGAATGGGTGTTTGTGAAGTACAAGGTATTGTAAAACTTGACCGTACCAAAGAAATTATTGAGTTTGTATCTTCAGAGATGCGATCAGTAGTGTACAATGTCATGCTTCCATCTCAACGAGAAATTATTCATCGTGTATTTGCTATTTGGTTTGAATGTGAAGTGCACCAACACAGGTTGCCTCGATTCCAATATTATCATCACCTTGGATATCATCTTGCTCGATGTCATTTAAATCCCCAAGCTATGGATTACTTTACTCGTGGAGCTGAAGAAGCATTATTACGTGGTGCATCTGACTTTGCGTTAACTTGTTTAGTCGCTGCAGGTGATGCAGTATCGAGCGCTGATACCAGTCATTGTATGAATGATTCATCTTGGGCATCTCAGCATCTTGGCAAACTTCCCCCAAATCCATTCACACGTGACGAAGTGCAGCATCAAGTTGCTTTGTATCAATGCAAGATTGAATATCTTATGGGCCTTGTAATGGTACAAAAGTCTGAGTGGCAATCAGCAATTGATCATTTTCAAGCTACGATAGCTTTACATGAAGAACTCTCAACAGCACACCCAAAACCATGGTCTCTATCTCGATATTTGGTCCAGTGGTGGGCACCTCGAAGAAAAAGTGTCATAGCCATATTATCCAATTTATATCGACGTCCACACGTTAGTCCTTCAGTTCGCCAAGCAGCCATTCCATTGATCGATCAAGTAGAAGCGTATGTACGAATTGCCCAGTCTTTAGCAACCAAAATATTAACAGCAGAGCGAGAGCAAGAAAAGGCTAGCAACCTCATTCGTTTACTTGGCTTAAAGAGCATATTTACAGCTAAACCCATCACAGGAACGACATCAGAAGCTACATTTGTGGCATTTTTACCTGAATCAAGAAAGAGACGATCAAATGGACGACATAAACCTAAATCAATTGATCAAACCAAATCAACATCAGCAAACCGATTGCCCAGTGATATGATCAAACACTCATCTTCCAAACGTTTGAATTTGCAAGCCACTGCTCGATTAATCTCACACTCCAAACTCTTTCTTAATCATCGCAACACACTTGAAGCTAATGAAATGACAAAAGCTATAGCAGCAGCTGAAGGTGGTGAAAACGAAGAAAAAGCCAATGCGCCACCCAAACCTTTAATCAAAACACGCTCTTACCCACCAAAGCTTGACATGGTGCAGCCAGCACAATTCAAAAACGATTCAAACTAACCTTATTAAGAGTAGCGATTACACTTGTTTGCCTTGGCGTTTGGGGGTCAGTGACATGGCTCGTTGCATCATTGTTGGTGTATGATGTGCTTTACTTTGAAGTGCTACCGATGGGCTACGATAGCTTCCTGGTGTCATAGCTTCATTTTCGTAAGCAACCAGTTCACGTCGTTCTTCATCTTCAGGGTGCATCATTTCACTCTTTTCAGCACATGCCATTGCTTGTTCAGCTCGGGCTTGCCAATCCACGCGTAAAAGTCCCCATGAAAGTACAACAACTTTAAACACTTCACCAAAAGTATCTGCAATCCAAAAGCCATCGATGCTCATACTTAATGTAATTGGTAATACGTAGCTTAATGGAACGTAAATACACCATGAAGCAATGTTATTGGCAATTAAATTCACATCAGCCATTGAGAGAGCATTCATGGAAGCTGTAAGGAGGAATCGACCAAATGCTACCATGACACACAAAATAAAGATGGTCAAGCTTGAGGCACAGAGATCATTGATTTCACGATCATTGCTCCAGACTCGGAATAGGTAGTTGCGGAAAATGTAAACCAATGTCATCAATACACATGCACTACACATGACAATACGAGCACCAAGTAGAAGCACTCGTTTAGCGGCAACAGCATGGCCTTGACCCAAATAACGTGACATGCGAATTTGAGTTGAAATGGAAAACCCACTCACACAAGAATTAGCTACACCATAAATTCCATTCAATACAGACATGGCAGCAGCAATTTGAGGACCAAGAATACCAGAAAAAGCTGATGCCACTGCAGCAGAAGACCAGTCAACAACAGAAGACATACCCATCGGTACAGCAAGTGCAAGGAATATCTTAATACGATCTTTTTTCAAGCATTCAGTACTCCATCCACCCCAATAATCAACATGGTATTTCTTCCATACGACAGTGTACATGAGGAATAGAATGAGTTGTAGATACGTGCTTGTGACAGTAGCAATAGGAGACCCAATAAAGCCCAAACCATCAAACCCAAAAGCACCATAAATGAAAATTTGGTTGAAAAAAATGTTGAGAATCATTGTTGTGCCACTGCAAATAGTTGCTGGCATGATAATTCCTTGAGCAGCAAAATACGAAGCACATGCATTGTATATGAATTGTGGTATCAATCCAAATGCCATAATCTTGGCAAATTGACTACCATAATTCACCTACACAAGATAAATATTAATTACTTAAAGATTTATCTTACAGTCTGAATGTCGTCCATCGTAAGTCCAATCATCCATCCAACAAACATGTAATAGATCATAACTGGGATACATGTGACAATAGCAAAGACAATTGCAGTCTGCAGCCAGATCCCAACAAGAATTTTATTTCCAGCGCCATAAGCTTGTCCACAAAGTGTAGGAATAGCTTGAATGGAATATTGAATAAATGCTGATGGAACACCCATCCACATGCCAGCTAAAGCAACTCCAGCTAATTGTTTCGTACCAATGTGTCCTTGAAAAGCAGCATCCGTGAGTGTCATTGCTTGACGGACCATTTGTCTCATTGATAGTTGGACTGCCATACTTGCAAGTTCCGTGATCTCTTGTCGAACAGGTATCATGGCTTCCATGATTGTGACGTGGGGAGATAATGGCACCTTCTTTGACGTTCCATACATCTCTACTTCCGAAGATTTCTCAAGTAGAGACGATTGTTCATTAGTTGTCTTCTTCACCGTCATCTTCACCAGGAGATAAATGCAAAATGTGCTTGAAGATTTTGACGATCTTTGATATCCTATTAAAATAATTTTAATACAAAGTTTAAGTAATAAAATAATCATGAAAATCATTAAAACCAGATGGAAATTTTCCCTGAGTTTAACAACAAATGGTATCTTTTTGAAGATTACTTTCTGAAGTTTAATATGAATAGGAACAAACGTAATGTTTGTGAACCGAGGGAATGCTGTAACAACCACTTCAACTTGTGTCTTCATGCCAAAATTAACACATTTAAGAAAATAGTGTTCAAGTGTATGCAACATGACGTGGCAACATAGTTGACAATCAAGTATAGTTTTTATCATGATCGATAGAAGACGTGCTTTAAGCAACGTAGAAGTGTCAACTTGATGCTAATAGAAGGTTTGAAGTGAACCATTAAACGTGGTATGTGATCGCGTTTCTTTTGGGAACGATATAGAGGACACACTTGTCAGTCACTAGACATCTGGGCGCGACACCCTCTACTCCAAATAGACGTCACAGTGCCATTTTCTCTCGTTTGCATGCACCATGTCCTTGTCTGAAGCTTCCAAGCTCCTTGTGAGCCCATTGTTTCAATATGAAGATGGAATCCACGTGATTGTACCAGTTCATAGGGAAATCAGTGCATTGATTGTGATAGCACTACGAATAGCCTTTGGTCGATTACCTCGTGTTGTGATTATGATTACGACCTTAGCCTTTGTTGGGCACCTTGGTACCCAGCAGTTGGCAGGCATGACTTTAGCATCTATTTGGATGGGATTTCCTTCAAACTTTCTTCGTTCAGCCTTGCAAGGCGTAGGCACATTGTGTAGCCAAGCTCAAAGTGCAGGAAATGATTTTCTTGTTGGGACGTGGCTACAAACAGCTATTGTGGCTACAGTACTCTGGACAATTCCAACTGTGATATGGTATCATTATATTGGAGATATGATGGCTTTATCAGTGTCTGATGCTGCTACAATTGAGTATGGAAAAGATTATGCTTCTGTTGCAATTTATGCAATAATTCCTCAATGCTTATTGTGGTCACTTAAATCATTTTTTGAATCGCAAGAAATTGTTGTGCATGGATGTACGTTTATTGCGATGCTGTTTAACTTTGGTTTCAATCAGATATTTATTTATGGTGGTTTAGGATATAAAGGTTATGGATTTATTGGTTCTGCCTATGCTATTGTTGCAAGTCTGACACTTGAATTGCTTTTATATGCGTATTATGCAATGGCCTGGAATGGATATCATCGACCGTATTGGGGTGGTTGGACTTTTGAATGTATTGATCGCGATAACTTTTATACCTTTCTGGCTGTCACGATGCCAAAGGGATTGATTGCTGCAATGGATTGGACTCCATATATTGTCATTGGGGTACTTGCTGGTTACTTGGGACCAGCGATCGTAGCTGCCCAAGGAATATTACTCGGACTTTTTGCTCTAGTGGTTGTTTGTATTGACAGCTTTGCAAATGCGATTCAAAATCGAATGGCTGTTTACCTTATTCAAGGATGCATTGAAAGTGCACGGCGTTTACTAACAATTGGCGTATTTTCTGTCATTCTTCTTGGACTAACTTTTTTCTTTTTAATTGCTCCATTTATCCATGATATTTTGCGATTATGGACAGTTGATGACAATGTTTTAACTCTATGTTCATCCACTGTCAGTATCTTAATCTATTGTGCTATAGCAACGTTAGCCCGTGCCATTTTTACAGCAACTTTAACTGCAGCATCCCTTCACGATTATGCTGAATTAGCAACGCTACTAGCACGATGGTGTGTCTTTTTGCCATTGTCTCTTTTTCTCCCCATTTATTTTCACTGGGGAATTGAAGGATTTTGGCTTGCATTGTTAGCAAGTGATCTATTTCAAGTTGTATATCTTGCTTGTGGTGTTTCTCGATTGAATTGGCAAGTAGCAATACGACGAATTCAATATTTGACTCCTGTAGCCTCAATTAACAACATTAGCAGCTTAATCATTGTGTAATATTACTTTTTTGACTCTATTATATGCATGGACTTTTTGTAGCATATTTGGGTATATGGACTTTTTTTAGCATATGGGGACTTTCTTAGCAAGTTAGACAAAATGCACAATAACAGTGTAATTGGTCAAACTAACAGTTTCCGG
The DNA here is from genome assembly GCA_002081575.1 of Thraustotheca clavata. NCBI lineage: Eukaryota > Oomycota > Saprolegniomycetes > Saprolegniales > Achlyaceae > Thraustotheca > Thraustotheca clavata. Next base: position 7,153 of record JNBS01000776.1, on the reverse strand, counting down.
ATAACACATGTTATAACACTTTCCAAGGATCTATCGATGTTTTTCAATGCGTGTATTTATTTCCCAAAGTAATCATACAACATCTATCTTTCCTTTTCTTTCTACTATCATCTCTAAGCTTCTTACTCATTTATAGCGTCTTTATGCAGCAATATGTGATCTTCCATTGAGTGCGATCTTACGTATCCGGATGCCGGAAGAAAGCTTCTGGAAAAAGCAACATTTGTGGTGCTATTTCGTCAGTTGACAAAAGTGAAGATGACACAAAAGAGCAGTACGTTATGGGCACCTGTGAAGTGGGCACAACGCGCAGATTCGTTGTATGTGACGGTTGATTTGCCTGATGTAAAGGATGAGAAAGTGGTGTTGACGAATTCAAGTTTGAAATTTACTGGTACAAGCAATCAGCAAAAATATGAAGTGACGTTGGAATTTTTGCATGAAGTGGATACTGCTGCTAAAGAAAGTAAATGGGCTGCTACACCACGAAATGTACACTTTTACATCTTGAAGAAAGATAAGGAAGCACCATTTTGGCCTCATTTGTTGAAAGATAAAGCATTGGAAAAAACTAATGTAAAAGTGGATTGGAACAAATATGTGGATGAAGATGAAGCTGAAGATGATCAAGGATTTGACATGAGTGCTCTAAGCGGAGGTGGTGGTTTTGACATCAACCAAATGATGGCTCAACAAGGTGGTATGCCAGGAGATATGGATGAAGAAGACAGTGATGATGAAGAATTACCAGACTTAGAACACTAAAGTTTTGTTGCAAATCAATTGATTGAATTTTATCCTGCAGATTCCTCGAGTATACTTGCTTGCCGTGATAGATACGCCATGGCTGTATTCCGTACAATAGGATTAGCATGTTGTGTGCAATTTTGAATGCAATCATAAACCTTTCTATTCTCAACGAGTACATTTCGTTGGGTTATGCTTGGAGGAGCATCAAGGAGGAAAAATAGCGTTGCAATCGATGCAGTAATTGTAGTAATATCTGTCGACTTGCAAGCAGTAAGTAACAATGGCACGATATCGCTTTCAATCAAAACCTTTTGGAATCTCGTATCTGGTGCTAAATTACAGATTCCTTGAGTTGTTAAACGTTGAAACTCGGCAGCATTTGATTGTAGAGCTTCTTCCAACGTGTCCACAAACAAATCAGCCACATTTAATCGCAGAAAATGGTCGTAATTGATCGGATCATATGCAAAGTTGGCAAGATGTGCTAAACACTGAAGCTTGGAATCTTTAGCTGTTTGTTCATGGGCACATTCAGCCACAAGCTTTGCGAGATATCCTTGACGAGGCAATGATCCTTCCTTGGAGCTTTCTCTTGCTCGTAGCCGAGCATGTGATGAGAGCATCTTTGTCAAAACATATAAAGGTTCCTAATTGTTGTCAACTGCCTAATTAGGAAGTAGGATGAAATAGTCTAATTAGGCAGTAAGAAAGATGCACGGGATTCGCAAGTCGGATGTGCCGCTGACAGCCGAAGAAGAAGCGGCGATGCTTGAGCTTGTAAAGAAATACAAAGAAGTATCTACTGAAGTAATGAAGTTAAAAGCTGCCAAGCAATACGATCGCCATGCTCTACAACTTTCTGCCCACGTAGTAGTGCTTAATCCTGAATTTTGGATCATTTGGGCATTTCGTCGAGCAATTATTCTTCATTTGATTCAACAAGATAGTAGTTTAAAAGAAGAACTTGGAAATGCAGAATGTGCATTAACACAAGAAGCTTTGATGAAGAATCCAAAGAGTTATGCATCGTGGTTCCAAAGAGAATGGCTAATGAAACAAGGATTGGCAAATCTTGAGAAAGAAATCAAACTTTGTGATAAATTGCTCAATTTGGATGAAAGAAACTTTCATTGCTGGAATTATCGCCGTATTGTGACCAAGACAGCTCATACACCTTTGGATGAAGTGTTGGCATTTACAATGACCAAGATTGAGCAGAATTTTTCAAATTATTCAGCATTTCAACAACGTTCTCTTATACTTCCATCGCCATTACCACTAGAAGTTGCTATGATTGAAATTGAATTGGTCAAGCAAGCTGTCTTTACTGAACCTGATGATCAAAGCAATTGGTTTTACTATCGATGGCTCATTCAAAGTCTTGTGAAATCCCCTCCACCTATGCCTTCTCCTCGTGTGGTTGATGCTGATGATAATTCAGACGATGAAGGCTTTGAAATGACATTGCATGGTATTCTAATTGAACAAGTTCATTGGATTGATGAACTTGTGGAATTGGAACCTGAATCCAAAATGGCTTTGGTATATATTTTGTTTAGATGCATCTAATGTGCAATAGGTGACATTGGCTTTTGTATTGGAAGTAGAAGCAACTTTTGATCGGGATTCTTTTGCTCAAAGGTACTTTGAGAGCATAAGGATGATGATTTAATTGTATATATAGTGCTAGTACTTCACTCAAACGATGCAAGGAAGTGTACCAAACTCTACAAGAGATTGATCCTGATCATGTGCATTATTATGAAGATCGTATCAAAGCTTTAAAAGTTTGAGGAAAATTTTAATGAGAATTGTTGCTCATAAAGCTCAATTATAACAAGAGTGTTGAGATTACATAAAAAGTCTAACGATGAATCTAAGCACGGTACAAGGTTTGAATTTGATGAACAATGGCATCACCCATAGCTTTGCTGCCAACAACATTGGAACGATCACGTGTAAGATCACCAGTACGCAAACCACTTTCCAAGACTGCATTAACTGCTTTTTCAATCAATGCTGCTTCCTTTTCCATCTTAAATGAATATCGAAGCAAGAGAGCACCAGATAAAATTTGAGCAATTGGATTAGCAATTCCTTTCCCAGCAATATCAGGAGCAGAACCACCGATCGGTTCAAAGAGATGAATTTTTTCACCAAGAGAAGCTGAAGGCATTAATCCCAAAGACCCAGGAAGCACGGAAGCTGCATCGGAAAGAATATCTCCAAACATATTTCCAGTCACAATTACATCGAATTGGGATGGATTCTTGATAAGTTGCATGACAGCATTGTCAATGTACATGAAATCAAAAGCGACATCAGGGTATGAAGCAGCTACTTCTTTAGTAACTTTACGCCACAAACGACTGCAATCAAGTACATTAGCTTTGTCCACCACAGTCAATCGCTTGGAACGCTACAATATTCATGAATATTTGATGTAGAATTGAGAGAATTACATTGCGAGCAGTCTCAAAAGCAAACTTGACTGGAACTCGAATTTCTTCTTCCGAGTAAATCATCACATCACGAGCAACTCCATCTTTAGTTGAATGTTCTCCAAAGTAAATGCCAGAAATCAATTCACGAACAATAACCATATCAACTCCAGCTTGGACAATGGTTGGTTTTAATGGAGAAAGATCAGGCAACATGGAATAAATCTTGGCTACACATAAACATAAGTATATACTTCTCTTAGCAATGTTTTACCAGGGCGAATATTTACAGCAAGGTTGAAATTCTTGCGCAAGCCAAGAATACAATTCTTTTCAGCATCTTTCCACTACATTTAATATTTAAGTATAATCAAAAGTAGGTATATTGTACCTTTGGGTCTTCTTGAGCATCAGTAGGGCCTCCAACAGAACCAAACAAGACAGCATCACATTGTTTTACAAGATCAATTGTACTTTGTGGCAAATGATTTTTGTGTTCGGTATAAGCAGCTCCACCACAAAGAGCATGGTGAAATTGAAAATCATGCTTGAAAAGTTCACTGATCGTTTGCAATACACGTACAGCTTCTGCACACACTTCAGGGCCGATACCATCACCAGGAAGGACAGCGATTTTGTAGGAATTGCTCATTGTTAAAGAAATTTGTAAATGACACAAAGATCGCAATCAGAATACATTCATATATGCGCAATCATTCTGTTTGCGCAATCTTAACCATCGCATTCACATGAGGTTGTTTAAAATTCTAATGGTTTACTTGAAGTATTATCCATGCTTTATGCTCTTAAGTACCCATGTAATTGTGTCGATACAATCTACATCATTGTTTTCCATTGAAAATTGTATTTGTCAACATTTTTCAGTCATTTACTATATATCTACACACTCTAAGACTCTACTAAAGTAATTCATAAATCTATTGAAAGTACTTGAGTAAAAGTAGTAAAAAACATCACTATAGAGAAGATTAAATTGAACTCATTGTATGCTATAGAGTCTATTACATCAGCTAAACTGTTGTGTGCTATAGAGCTCATATGATAGAACATAATAAGTTGACTATTGTAGCTTTAAAAAGGTCATTAATAAAGCTAACTATTTTCAATAAGCAGCTAGTTTAGTTAGAGAGATATTGAATTGAACTACAGTATTAAAATAATAGCGATACCATATAAGCTATAGAGACTAAGACAAACCAACATTATTCAAAAATGTAAGTTTAAAGTTAGTTTAAAGTTAGACCACTTTAAGTGTAGAAGACTGTACAAAAGCTGTATTGTACTAGTAAGTGAAAGCTATTGTGAATATCTACTGCATCATTTTGGACATGAACAACTCTAAAAGTTATTGTAAATTGAATAGACTTTTTTGATATATGACTGTACAGCATACACAATAGAACTATCAAGTAAATATGATGATACAAAGTAACACAAATGAATACTACGTAGTATTAGATGGAAAATATCAAAGAGGAATGAAATGAATCGTAGCTACATAAGCAAGGAATAATGATAATGAAAGAATGAAGAAAGACTTGTTTGAAAAGATGATGGATTGATTGTATATAGTTTAACATCTGCTTACCCCACTTGGTGAAGATGACGAGCGGACGAGTGAAAGAGATCGATGATCTCTTTGAGCAACAAGAGACCGATCGAATGGATCTATGGGAAAGCACAGCAACAGACGATCAAGTTACTAAAGACTTTATTGCTGCTGCACCTTCAGGCCAAGGCCAATTGTCCTGGGGTGATGATTTAGTTGCATTTATGTCAACTGGCAGCTCTTCACAAGCAATTCCAGCACCCGTGAAAGCAAACGAGAGTATGTGGGATGATTTCCTTGGCCTTTCGCAAGTGTCAATGCCTAGTAGTGCACCGATTACGCATGAAATCAACTTTAATGACGATCTACGCGAGTTTTTTGTCCATTCTCCTGTGGCACAAAAGGCTGCTGCGTATGATTTCATTTCATTGGAATCACCTATGAATGCTATAAAGAATGATGAAATATCTGCGCAAGATCAACGTGAAACACAAACAATCGAACAGAATGATGCTGTTGTGACGAACTTCAATCATGAAATTGGGATATTCAATACTTTACAAGAAGCTAAACCAAGTGAAGTAAATCCACTTGATGCAATCGTATTCAATGCAAATCCAATGCTTACAACTGATACGAAGGATGAAATCCTATCCTTTACACAGGAACACACTTTGGATCATGAACAGGGAGTGTCTAAAGGTGAAAGTGATCACGTAGAAAGTGTGGATTCGACACAACTTGAACATGTTATAATTGCTCAAGACAATCCTGCTAAAGAATTGGCTTTGACAAAAGAGTGCTTTAGCATTGACGATGATTCCCAAGGAGATACACCCCAGGCTGCAGAAGATTCGTACCAGGATAATTTTGATGAAGCTGTTAAGGAAGCTCATGTAGCTCTTACTGAAGAAACCCATGTAGCTCTTGCTGAAGAAACTTATGCAGCCCTTGCTCGAGAAACTCAAGTACCTCTTGCTCAAGACACTCAAGTTCCTCTAGATGAAGAAACTCATGCAGCTCATACTGAAGACACCAATGTAGCTCTTTGCGAAGAAAATTATGAAACAATGGCCGAAGAAACTCATGAAGCTTCTGCTGCTATGTTATCGAATTGTTCTGTGGCATTTACACCTTCAGAAATTGCTTCCAATATGGCTACAGAAGATAGTCATTCAGTATATCAAGATCTCTTGAGCCCTACATCTACTGATATACTTCGTGATAATGCTCTTGAGACTTATGACAATTTATCGCTTTCGGATGACAATGAAACACGTCATGAAGGAATTATTACTTTAGATGATGATGATGACGAAACTACAGCCACAGAGTCTTTTCCAACAGAGACAGTGGATTCGAGTAGCTCTGCATCAAGCCCTGCTGGTACAAGCTTCTTTTCTTTTATAAACACAGCTCAAGAAGGAAGTTCGCTTGATGGTGATGTAAGTTATGATCCTATGGTGACCCCAACTGGTGCCAATTCATATGAAGATAACTCTCTTCATCCTCAAGAAGAACAAAGTCATCAATATGAAGAAGAATGCTATTTCAGTAGCCCCGCAGCACTTGAAAGTACTAAACACCGTGCTTCAGACGCAGGGTCTTCCAACAGCTCAGAAAATTTATCTGCTTATGATGTAAATTATGGTGAAGCTCATGAACAACCAACTATTGCTACCTCATCTGAAAGTATACCACATTCATCTATCACTAGCTTTGGTATCGAAAGAACTGAAGATGTTTTAGCAACAAGCACTGAGCCTACTTCGTTTAGCATTGATGATGATGATGAAGAAGAAAATCACGAATTGTCTGTAGAGAGTCATACCATTTTAACAACAGAAGTTCATCACGAGCCAACAGTTAGTGACACCGAGCACATTACCTCAGGTTTACAAGACTCTGAACATACCAACTATGCAGAAGTATTTACTTCTGACACAGCATTTGGTGATTCAAACACCCAGTCCGTATCCGAGTTTAAATCCACATTTGTTGCTATTGATGAAGATGAAAATGACCATATTGAATCTAGTCACGAACATACATCGGCTGCCACAACTTTCGACAATCCCAACACTAAGTTTCCACAAAATACTCCTGTATTTTCAGTAGAAGTCGATGCCAGCGACAACGACCACATTGAATTAAATCATGAACAAAACGTGGTCACATCACACGATATCGATATTCAACCAAACGCCACCCAAGACTCTTTTAATATTGAGCCTCCAAGTCCCGCTCCGAACCCTTGGTTGGAAGAAAAGCATGATGAATTTGAACTCAATATTGAACAAAATCATCCCACGACAATTGAAATTGATACTCAACTAAACTCTCACTGTGAATCCATTGTTGTTCAGGATCAAAGCTTTGTATCGGAATCCAA
>JNBS01000773.1:0-11797 GCA_002081575.1 Thraustotheca clavata | reverse complement strand
TTCCTTCGTTTGACTGACAACTTTGACTGGGGCTATTTTGCATACCTCGTTTCTTCACTCAAACAAGTTTAAGACATCAATGACAAACTCAATCAAGTGTAGTGTTTTGCCTTTTCTAACCATTCCGTTTTAAATGTTTTTACCTCTTTTCTGATATTGGGAATCAAGTAGAGGATGTTAGTTGAAGATGAGATCCGTAAATTCAGTACTGAATTTCTTAGTGGATTTTAGTTGAAATATAGACAATATTTTTAGTAGAATGAAACAATGCAGCATATACAATTTAGACGTATAAAATGCAATCATCAATCTTGCAAAGAACTAGTTTGCGAGTCACTAGCACCAGTAGCTTGTAGCTCCATGAGAATTCGAGTCATTTCATTCAGTTGACTCTTCATCAGTTGCAATTGAACAGTGTGGTCCTTTTTTAATGCTTGAACCATCGACCGCATTTCATTCTGGTACTCTTCATCTGCTGTTCCTTTTTGTTCATATCCAGTCTTATAATCAGACTTGAGAACAATCTCTCGAAATGCAGGATTAAGAATTCCAACACCATGTTTTGATTGAGAATCTGTTCTTCGAAGGGCTCCAAATAAATTGGGCATTTTTACTAACAATGGCTTTTTTTCTTCACTTGTACCCCAGTGACCTTGAACTGATCGATCCTTCTCTTCTTGCTCCTCTGAAAAAATATTACAAGAGATAAAACGAAATAGCTTACCTTTGTGATGATGCAAAAACTTTGGCTTGATGACATAAATCATTTCAATACGTTCTTTAGCACCAAGACTTAACTCGAGTCGAAGAACACACTTGGCATAACTTGCAAGGGCTTCTAATTTTGCCTTTTCTAACCCATCAACCAATGTGTTGTTCATCATAGCAATGAGGACATTAAGAAGCAATACAATAGCTACAGCCATGTGGAACATGAGTAAACCCATAGCGAAAACGTATAAGACAGGTTTAGTATGAGGTGGGTCAAGCAATGCCTACAAAGAAGTTAGCAATGTTTTAGGTATTTTAACCCAACTGAGATTGGATCAGTTTGAATTTGCCCAAACAACACAAAGTAAACTGTCACAAATGAGTTCAGCATGGTCTCGTAGCCATCGCTTCCTTGCAGAAGAATATAGTATGCACAAGTTAAACCAACTAAAAGAAGTCTTTAGGTAAGTAGTAAATCAATGCAATTTATACCTTGGAAAACACCGTAAAGAATGGAAAATCGTACTGTGTCAAGAAGCAAACCATGCATCATAGGTAGTAGATAACCAGCAGTCCCATGCACTTCAAGATATTGTAGTGCTAAAATCCAAAGTGCCAAGCAAATAGTTCCCGCCATACAGAGCTATAAGCAATAAAGATTAAATATCATAGTCTTGCTACCTGGTATTCTCGAACCACAATAGTTTCAGGGATAAAATCAAGTTGACATGGCACATAAACGAATAAAATCAAAGCAAAAATTATGATCTGAACTGCATTTACAGAGCTCGACATGTATTTACGAATACCATAGCCTTGTAATTCTTTATACTCCCAATAAAAGAAATAAAAAGCAGTAAACCATAAGACAATGTTATTCAATGCCTGGTACTGATCTTTTGCCCTAATCTTCATTAGACAATGATTCTAGTGTAATCTTATTACTTTGTCATTTCAGCATTGCTTCGAGACCCCAAGTAAAACATAAAAGGAAGGCAAATCGCAGTCGTCCAGAACACACTGTTAAAAAAGAGGACCCTCTTGGCATAGCTTTTCCACTTTGGGGCGTCTGGCATTAGTGTATCATCACTCCAGTCCATATCAGCATAAGTCCCATGAAATAAAAACGAGAAAAAGCCTGCATAAGTGCCATCCCGACACCATCGTGCAAGGCCCCACAAACGCTTAGGTTTTAATCCATAGTGGGCAATCACATACGAGACGAGGACGTAAATGACAAAAACAATCCAAATCTACAAATTTTAAAGACTTGAGTAAATTTGATTTTTACCATGAAAGAAATTTTAATGCCTTCATCATCTACACGATCGGGCACAGATGAGTTTGTTACGGCTGTGTGAGAGGAAGTTCGATGCCAAAAAGCAAGCGAAAATATATTTGTATTGTTGGGGTCTTCATCCAATTGATAAAAACAACCAGAAATGACTGAAGAAGCAAGCAATAAGAGGTACATTAGACATTGCTCAATGTACATTCTTTGAGCAAAAAACTATAATTGTTATAAATTAAGTTAAGTAGAATATTGTACCTCCCACTTGAGTTGGAGAACTCTGCGAATGACAATGTGCTGCAAACAATGAGCTTTTACAGCACTTTGAGCATCATCATCGGACTCCAAATTTAAAATTGAATATAAAGCACTTTTTTCGACAGATTCTTTACCATAGATTCGATCCAACTAACTAAACGTTAGAACATAGAATTGCATAAAAATATTGTACATCACGAAAATCTAATCGATATCGACCTTCTTCAATAATAAAAGCATTAAGAATCTCTCTGCCAAGTTTTGGATCACACTCAATAGCACCTAAGACAAATTAAATTTAAAAGAATGAACTTATCTTTAAACGTACCTCTAAACATAATCTCATTAAAGCGTAAATCTGCAGCATTCTTTTCCAAAATAAGTTTGACAAAAGTTGCTTTGTCTTTGGAAACCATAAAAGCAGTCTTTCCGCCTTTGTCTGTCCCACCAATTTGAGCATTATTTTCAAGTAAATGTTGTATAATTTGATCATGACCCAAAGATGCAGCATACATAAGTGCCGACCAGCCATCCTAGCGGGCATGTAAGCGAAATTATGACATTAATTGAACTTCGTCTCTTTCATCAATTTTGTCTGGTGTTTCTTTTAAACATGCTCGTGCAGCAGTCAAATTTCCTATCATTTATATTGAAGACATAGTTGTTGAGTTCACATACCACTACGAGCATGATAAAGCAATGGATATCTTTCACGGAATGCACGTTCCTTATTGATATAAAGAACTGCTGAACGATGATTCCCTTCGAGAGCATACGATAGAGCTGTTTTCCCTTCCTAAGTTGTATGTTATATCAAGTTTTGACTATGGTGCTAACCGATTGAGCTGCATCAAGGTCTGCATTGCGATCAAGTAGAAGCTTTACAAGGTCAGGGTGTCCATTTTCAGCAGCCAACATTAGCAGAGTTTTACCATTCTACTTAACAATAAATGTGATTTCTACATGTCATGCCTTACTTCATCTTCTTGTTCAATATCCATCGTAGCATTTTCGGCTAAAATCTCCATAAAAGTTTGAATATCACCATCGCGAACAATGCGACACAAGACTTCGCGTTCTAAAATACGTCTGCATTCGCCACTGGCGATGGATAAAGCATTTGCTCCATTCTAAATACTCTTAGTAATTAAAACAAAGTTTCCTCTTACATTATCAATTGCTTCCAATGGAGCATTATTTTGAAGTAAAAAGTTGACAATATTTGGATCGCCTTCAGCAGCAGCAAACATAAGTGCAGTTCGCCCATTCTAATGGTTTAACACATAAGCTACTCAAGAGACAATTGTGTGCATACTTCATCTCTATCATCGAGAGGTACTCCACGTTTAACTAATTGTTCTAGTTGACCAAGATGCCCAGACTTGGCAAAGTAGAGCAATGGATGATGTTGTCGAAGTAACAAGAGAGCTTTAGACGATGAATGATTCTTTTCAATTGCAAGTTGGAGTGGTGTTTTATTGTCCTATTCAAAATGAGTACTATTTCCAAGTTTATGAACATACAAGATTGGTTGCTTTAAAATCTGCATTTGCATCAAGTAATAGTTGTAATATGGTCAAATTTCCAGATGAAGCTGCTAGCATCAATGCAGTCATCCCACCCTAATTAACTTGAGTATATTCTCAGGTACATAAATATACCGAATTCAACCGAGCTTCAATAGGAGTGTCTGGATGGTTAAGTAAAACACGGACGATATCACTATTCCCTTTTTTAGTAGCTAGTATGAGTGCTGTCGATCCATTCTAGACAACATATCAATTTCTTCGAAGCAACAAATAATTTACCGAAGTAATAGCACTTGCCAATGCGTTATGAGCCAATAGTACTTTGGCACACTCAACATGTCCAGCTTCACATGCACAAAGCAAAGGTGTCCATGCATCATCGTTTGGGCTATCAATTTCAGCTCCATGTTCAATAAGAGCTTTCAAAGGTTCCAAATGTCCAACAGTAGCTGCAATTAACAATGGTGTATTGCGTTCATAATTGTACACATTTGTTTGTGCTTGAGCATCCAAGAGCATATTAACAATCTTTACATTGCCATTGAGTGTAGCATAATGCAAAGCAGTATTGCCCAACTATACAATTGTCAGCATTACAATATACAAAAATAATACATCATCGGCCACTTCAGTATTAGCATGATGGTCCAAAAGCACATTACAGATCAATGCCAGACCATGAAAGCAAGCATATAGCAATGCTGTTTTACCATCCTAAACAAAATTAATGATCAATTAAGATATAGAAAGTACTGGAAATGTAGTTTCCAAGTTGGCATGATGATCGGCGAGCAACGTGACGGTCTCAACACAACCTTTTTGGGTTGCTCGGAGTAAAGCAGAAGGTCGATCCTTAATAGAAGCATAAGTAAAGAGTGTTTAGAGATAGTATTACTTCTCGATGAGCTTCAGGAGATGCATTATGAGCTAATAAAACACGAACAACATCATGATGACCATGCGCTGCTGCATTTACAATCGCTGTATCGCCAGCCTACATCGCAATCAATGAGAAATGGGAAGGATTAGAGAGAGTTTGTACTTCATCTACTTGATTCACGTCTTCTCCTTGTGCTAATCGCCTCGTAACTTCAAAAACATTACCACGTCGAGCGTCCTTGAGCAAGTTGTGTGTGCTCATTGCCACTCTTTCAACACTACAACAATTCATCCCACTCTTAATATCATCCACGTCTCGATTTGTATCCATTTTGTATTTGATCTCCATTCATTTGATTGTTTCTTCGTTCTTCTCTCTCTGTTCCCATTCATTAATCCTCCCTCTTCTCTAAGCTTCTTCATCTAGAAGAAGCATCTACACAAAAAATTTCAATCTTAGAAGAATTCCGATACAAATTCCTTATGTAAATTCATTGACCATTTGATAATTTACATTTTAACATGGATTTATGATACACAACATCGTCTTTTATCATTTCAAGCATCTAAAGTGATCTATGTAATGCTAAAGTAGTTGATGCAGACCATAATCTAAAGGAATCTTAGAAAAGGTCAAATTACAATAGAAAAAACACTATTAAGATTAGTTTGGCTTTATTTTGCTCATAATTCAAGTCTTTTATAGTCATTTATTTACTCTTTATAGCGTGTTTCTTCATTATCTACTTCTTTTCCAAGGTCTCCATGTCATTTTTATAAGATATCTTATAAGATTTTTCAATATGTCCCATACAAAACTCCTAATAAAATCTATTTCATGCCTTTCCACCGTACAACACTTATTTTCTTGGTTTAAAGCCTTAAATTACATGTATCTACGCTCTAGAACCTTTTCTTTCTTATGAAATATCTCTTGTACGAGCTCTATATGTTATCTACTACGTATCGTTAATCAATGAATCTTTCAAAACCTCACATACAAAATCCTATATATACTTTATTTTCTGCCTGTCCACTTTACAAGGCTCATTTTTAACCTACAATACTCCAAACTACATGTATCTACTCTACATAATGTACTCTTTCTTCGTATGTAGCCATCTCTAGCTTTAATGTCATCGATTGTTTCTTCATGGACCAAATTGGATTGGCCAGATGGTATACGAGTGGTGACCGCTCATTTTCAAAAACGCGCGGGAAATGTCAAGTGGCGACGAGGGACCAGAAGTGAAGAGAAGAAGATTACGACGTGGGGACACACAGGACGAAGATGATGCATTCAATGACGAAGACAACGATTTAGATGAAGCAGAAGAAGACGAGAGATGGTCTGAGAATGAGGAGGAGGCGAGATTAGCAAGGGAAGAAGCCATGTACTTTTCACAGGACGAAGAAAGTGAAGGAGAAGATTTGCTTGAAAATGCTGAGGGCGATTACCGACGCATGGATGCATTGGATACGTATGATATTGGACAATTGGATGATCGACGATATGATACGATTGATGAAGAAACAAGACGAAGAGTTGAAGAGGAATTGGATCGAAGAGATGCTAGAGAAGGACGATTACAAAAAGCGTTGATTGAAGATCAGGAAATGGAAAGAGATGATGCACATCGACGACGTTTACAACCTAGTCGACGACCAGAAGATGAGGCAGAAACTGTACCGGTAAGAATTTGGTTTGAAATGACATTGGAGATTTGATGAAATGTATAGGAAGAAGAATTGATCAACTTGGAACATTTTGATGTACCTTTGAGAGAATTTATTGCTGCTGAACGACCAAGAAATGAAATTAAAAGACGTTTTGTAAGGATTTTGAGATTGAAAAATGATATTATGATTTTCTCGTGGTTAGAGACACTTTCTTAATACGTTTACACAACAAAATACTGTCGTCTATCATCAAAAGATTGTAAAAATGGCACAAAGAAATGAACAGGTATAAGATCTTATAGTTTGTAGTTATTGTAACGTGAAATTAGAGTTTAGAAATTGAAATTGGTGATATTATTCAAAGTATGTCGATCTTTGCTGCGTGGATAGTTGAAGCACCAAAAGATATGCTTGCTATTCTTGATGAAGTTGCTCGTGAGGTAAAATCTGCTATTGCTCATGTAAATCTTATTTTATTAGGTTGTTTTGGCGTTGTTTCCTTATTATGACACTATTCACAAAGAAATTTATGTGCGCATTTTAGATTTACCAGGCACAGAAAAAATACGAGATTTACGCACAGCCCATTTAAATTTTCTTATCAAAGTTTCTGGAGTCGTAACTCGTCGTACTTCAGTCTTTCCTCAATTGCAACTTGTCAAGTTTAATTGTGTTGCATGTGGTGCAATTCTTGGTCCATTTACACAAAGTAAATCAACAGAATTGTCGTTAAATGCATGCCCAGAATGTCAAAGCAAAGGACCATTTTCTTTAAACACAACACAAACGATATATCGCAATTATCAAAAACTTACTTTACAAGAAAGCCCTGGAAGTGTACCACCAGGACGTGTACCTCGCTCTAAAGAAGTCATATTACTAGCAGATCTAATTGACCGAGCACGCCCTGGTGATGAAGTTGCAATCACAGGAGTGTATACAAATGCTCCTGATCCTAGTCAAGGTGTTAAAGATGGTTTTCCTGTCTTTCGGACTGTCATTGAAGCAAATCACATTGAAAGAACTGCAGAAGGGTTTGCAATTGCCACTATAAATTATATTTATGTTTGAGATAGAAACACTACTGTATTGACTATGGAAGACAAAAAGCGGATTTTAGCTCTAAGTAAACGACCAGATATTGGCCCTTTGCTAATTCGGTCGATTGCACCATCTATCTATGGTCATGAACATGTAAAGACTGCACTTTGCTTATCACTTTTTGGCGGTAAACCCAAATTTATCAAAAACTCGCGTGTACTGTAGTGATATATTGAAAATTTACTGATTTTTATGTCTGTAGGTTCGTGGTGATTTGAATATACTCATGGTGGGTGATCCTGGCACAGCCAAATCTCAATTTCTCAAGTTTGTTAATGCTACAGCACCAAGAGCAGTTTACACAACAGGCAAAGGTGCATCTGCAGTTGGTTTGACTGCTGGTGTTTCCAAAGATCCGCTAACTAAAGAGTGGGTTCTTCAAGGTAAAGAGATTGCTTAAGGATGATGCTAAATACGGTAGGTGGTGCTTTGGTTCTTGCTGATAAAGGAGTTTGTTTAATTGATGAATTTGACAAGATGAACGAACAAGATCGTACAAGTATTCACGAAGCCATGGAACAGCAAACCATTTCGGTCTCTAAAGCAGGCATTGTTACCTCGCTTCAAGCTCGCTGTGCTGTAATAGCTGCTGCAAATCCTATCGGTGGGCGATACAATGCTACAAGAACATTTGCTGAAAACGTTGAGCTTACTGATCCTATTTTACAGCGTTTTGATGTTTTATGTGTCGTTCAGGTTGATGCATTGTGTTGTTATGTCTAATTAACCGAGCTTATAGGATAAAGTTGATCCAGTACAAGATGAACGATTGGCCAACTTTGTTATTTCAAGTCATATTAAATCCAACCAGCCCGAAAAGCCAGAGGAAGAAAAGGATCATCCAACTTTATCTACTGCTACCGAAGAAGAAACAATTGATCAAGAAATGTTGCGAAAATATATTGTCTACGCGAGATCCTATGTAAATCCGACTGTAAGTTCGTCGTTGGATACACGAAAGATTGAAACTTTTTACTCCCAACTTCGTAAAGCATCTCAGCACACTGGTGCAGTCCCAATTGCTGTAAAACAATCTCTTTATTCAAGTAATTCTGATTTACATGTAGGTTCGGCATATTGAATCACTTTTTCGCATGGCTGAAGCTTATGCCCGTATGCATTTGCGTGATTCGGTGTGTAATGATGATTTGGATATGGCAATTCGAGTCATGACAAATTCCCTTTGCGAAGCTCAGAAATTTACCTTCAAACGTCAATGGCGTAAACTCTTTTCATCGTATTTGAGCTATCAGCAAGACAACTCTGTCGTACTCATGCACATTGTTCAAGAACTATTTCAAGCTGCGTATACTTATCATCAGGTACTGATTGCAATCTATGATAATTGCATTTAATCTGTCATCGATAGCTTCGTCAAGAAAAGCGCAAGGCTCCAGCAGGGTTGACATCTTTACAAGTAACATGTGCGGATGTACTTGCCAAAGCTAGAACGCTTGGTATAGTTGATTTAAGTGCCTTTTATGACTCTGCTGCACTTACTCAAAATGGATATACGTACGACCTTGACAACCAAGTAATTGTCAAGACTTTTTAACTTCTTAAAAATTCTTCTATTATCCGAGGTGCTTGTTTTGGAAATGAAGACGGTTTATCTTTTCGGGTAAAAGTTGTGTCATTTCAACTGAAATTGCACGTTCATCCTTGAAGAAATTGGCATTTGGAGGTACAAGGTGCAATATATTTTCATGCAATTGCAAACTACATCAGTCATAATTCTCTGACTACTTCATTTAGAAAGATACCTTTTAGACCATGCTGCTACTGTTTTTTCAACTTGTGTGAAATTTAATTTGCCATAAAGCCTAGCAAGGTAAAACACTCCAGTCACAAAAGGCTTGGAGTCTTCATCTTTTTCCAATTGTGTTGGACGTGTGAGTGGACTTGGTAATACAACATCAAGTTCAGATCGACTATCCGTTCCTTGCTGAAAGAAATACAACTTAAGAAATCGTTCAAGGCATCGAATCCCATCGAGAGCATAATGCTACCATTTGATCAACGCAATATTGTCTTGAAAACTTACATTGGTGGTAGCATACGAGCTTGTCATATTGGAACACTTGAGATCATGTAGGACTCCATATACATCAGCAGCTTCAAACAAAAGTTCTTGGACAAGATATCCAAATGCATTGCGATTTAGCGTGATTGAATCGTTGCCATTATCTTCAAAAAGCAATGGTGTCAAGAAGCCAAGACGACGATTTAGCATTGCAATTTGTCTTTTTCTATCTTGCTCATACTCAATCAATCGAGTGTACGCTTGACTTTGAAGCTGAAGGATACGAATGTGGTCCGTTACATACCCATCCAAAACAAAAACATTCTACTCCAAGGTGGTGTCAATAAATAAAGGGTATATAAGAACTACCTTTGCTAGATCTAATGCACTCATAGCTCGTTTAAAGATATCACGAGCATGATCGTAAGAAGTTATTGAATACGGCCACATTGCATCCTGAATACTTGGCAATTTGAGCGATGGAAAAAGAATTTTTTCAGTTGGTTGACATGGTGAACGCAACAGCTCGAAAAGTACTTTAGCCTCCACAATTGCTACTCGAGCCACAGTATCTTCATCTTGAGCAAAATCTTTACATGCAAATACACACTCCATTGCCTACAATTTCATTGTACCATGATTGTTTCTTGATTTTACATGGTGCAATTGATTTGATGCAATATAAAATGCTGAAAGCCCAAGACAATTTTTACTCCAGTCACTTGGAAGTGTTTGATTACTTTCCAATTGCCGTTGAAGCGTTTGTTGACAATACCCAGCTGCAATCTTGGACTGATTGAGCTGTGTGTACACTTGTGCCAAGTAAAAAAGTGTATGTGTATGAACATCTCGTTCATCCCTTCCGATATCTTCTGCAGCAGTCAAGAAACAAAGTGCTTTCAATGGCAAAGATCTTTCAACCCACAACATGCCAAGTTGCTGAAGTACATCTACGCAAATACAACCATTATCTTACTTTTCAACTAGATATTCATACCAACAACATCAGCAACATTTACATTCACATTCCCTGGTACATATATCTTGGGTAATGCATTCACGACACTCTCCACATTGCCAATTGCTGCTTGTGCATACGAAAGCAAACTATTACATTCTGGTAGTACTTGTAATGCTTTCTCCAAGTATGGTTGTGCTACGTGTGGTTCTTCGACCAAGACACAAATCTTTCCTAACAACGCCAGCGTCGTCAATTGTTCCTGCGTCGTCCCTGGCACTGATGCTTTCAACAGTTCTCTAGCTCTGTACAAATGCTCGTACGGGGCCGACACAGGCGCTTCCATTGCCATAAGCTCCTCGACCGTCCCGAACACTTCCTCCATGTTCACGAAAAAAAGAAAAAATCACGATCTTATTGTTCTTAATCCATCCAGCGATGGGATGGTAGACGATTGTTGTGTTCATCTACTTGACAGTCCTTGTTAAGGCAGACCCAGATGAGCGCAAGAGTCGACTGCTTGACACCATCGTGAGACCGAATGAACGCAGCACCTTGGCTGCCACACTCGGGGCACGTCACATCGTAGTCACGTTGTAGCGTTGGATCGTCAATGATGTCGTCTGGAAGTACGTCGATCTGCACGCGTGAGTCCTTGACGAGTTCATTGACGTAGATGCAGTTTTCGTTGACTTGTTCGTTGTGTCCACAGTTGCGGCAAGTGAACGTAAGCCGCTTAAGCTCACGATCTTGCGATGGATACAACATGTTGTTACTAGAGAGAATAAGTGATAGAGATGGAGGAGATGATTTCACCATTCCCGACAGAAGCGAATGCCGGCGGTGGACATGATGGATGGTTAATGAAGCTGGACAGAAGGGAAATTCATCTCATTGGGCAAGATTAGCCAATCAGAGGTCATTAGCTAACAGGATACTTGTCTTGCAGGATATATAAATTTATCTGCACCATCAATAGAGTATATTGATATCAAAATTGATCAAGAGTGATAAAATGAATTTTGATGGAAGAAAGAATGGGATTACTGCAAAACAATTACTGAAAAGAATAGCGAGGTTCTTATGATGTTTTAAGCTTGTTTGAGTGAAGAAACGAGGTATGCAAAATAGCCCCAGTCAAAGTTGTCAGTCAAACGAAGGAATGTAAAATCAGCAGCACCAGCAATTTGACGAGCCACCGTGGATACTTGACCATTGCCAGACATTGTAAGAGCATTTTCACCAGCAAAAGAGGTCTTTAAACTTGACAATTGGGAGACAGCATTGCGTACTTGACCAACAAGAGATCCAGCTTGCGAACGACATTGATCATTAGCATCAGACATCTCCATACATGTAAAGCAAAA
>JNBS01000772.1:0-13144 GCA_002081575.1 Thraustotheca clavata | reverse complement strand
GATCACAACAGGAACAACAGCAAGACAACGAAGACCATCAATATCAGGTCGATATGAAATGGCATGTGGAGCTGGTGGAGCCACCACTGGAATATCTTGGCTAGTTGGTGTCGTCACCAAAATGGTATGATCAGACAAAGGACTGTCGTCTCCTTTAGTACTTGGTGGTGAATCGCGCATGACAAATGAAAAATAGACTAATTTCTAGTTAGCATTGTTGAGGGCGGAATGTATTTGATACACTTGTAATAAATTTGTTTGCGATTGTGGAGGAGTTCTGGCGTAGAAGTGCCAGAACGATATGCACATGGGATTTGTAGTGGTCATTAAACTAGAGGTATGTATATTTCGTAAGTGCGAATTCAATTTTGACTACAGAAAAGTTAATGCACAAATCCAATCTTAGCATCAACAAAAGGATTGACGTATATTGGTGATCTGAAATGATTCCATCGGCTACTTGAAATTGTTGTTGACATCTCAATGACATGCTATTAGTCAAAGTATCTACTGTAGTGAACTATGTACAAAACGAGAAAAAACCAATAAACCTAATCTTTACTATCAGAGTTGTCATGTAATGGGTAGTTTGTTAGCAATGTTTGTATTTCCACCTTTTGAACGGGTGTCATTAAATCTTGACACTTTCTTTAAGCAGAAGCAACAGAGTTGTACATATCTGATGGAAGCATGAAAGAATCTTTATCAAGCTGCAATCAATGTGCGACGTATCTGACGCCATTGCTTAAACATAACAAAAAACCTTTCTCATTCTTGACTGATCCAGAGCGTTTAAATCCAATGTCACTGTCATGAAATACTTTCTTGTACTTTATGATTAGGATCTCCTTGTTAATTTACTTCAAGAGAAGCAATTCATTTTTTGAGCTCTCAATCTGGAATAGCTAAGCTTCTCACTAACTGATCTATCAAGAAATCCTGGGGGCACGGCTATACTATCAAATGATGCCACGCAAGATCTTATCAGTCCCCCTACTCTTTTTTCTCACCTAATTTTCCAATACTTTATACCCAAATGCATGTTTATATTATTAACGTTCGTTGTGGAAATGCGCCTTTCCAACCAAGAAGACTTTGAATGATACCACATGCTTCTTGCAGTAATCACCGAGCTTTCCGACCTGCCTCGAGATATACGATATCAAAATTATATACACAAGAAGCCACAACGGATCAAATACACACAATCACCACAAAGCTACCTGCATCACAATTGCTCTTTGGTCCGATCTATCACAAAAGTCTTGACATCTGTATACCACTCTGATTAGGTTGGAATGATCTAAGTTGCTTCATTGTTGTCTGTCCTTTGTACAAAAAAATGGTTTTTAACCAAAAAATTTGATCGCCTATAATATTGTTGTACTCGTGATGGACATTATATTCTTGTCGATACGTTTGTTTTGTAATAAGAAAATTCCCAAATGATTTAGACACAAACCTAGTACAAATGTAGCAATTTCACTTTACCTTAAATACAGTGTACTTTGGACACAGCAATGTGACAAGTGGTGATTGTTAAGTGACTTTCTACGTTCAAAATGTTGAAAGCGTTCGCTGAACAATTATGATGTTGCACTCAAGTTCGACAGTGGTGCCGATCATTCGCAAAATTTTAGTGGCCAGGATAAGCACAAGGATATGAACCAACGAATTGGATTCGTCACTACAACGCCAGTATAGTATGAATTCTGAAATGTATAAACATGGTGGTGAAAATATTACAACGAATTTGGATATGATTGGGTTCCAAAAGTTTGTTTAAAGATTTCTCAAGCATAAAATCACAAAAACAAAGTTGAAACATAATTTCTTCTTGTTTAATACGATTACAACAAAATTTTGTTTTTCATGAAAATATTGTAACAATTTTCTGGTAGAAATGGTTCAAATTATTGCTGTAATGATAAAAATTGACGTTCAGCGAGATACAGCATCACAACGTGACAGATGGTATGTCCCACAATCTCATTCCAACCGTGCACGGAGGTAGGAATGGAACCCAAATAATAGGAACCCAGAGTTAAATATATTGGAAACTCAATCATTTTTTAATTTGCAAGGTGTCATGGAAGTCCCTAATCACAGAGAGCAACCAACACCAACAACGCAGCACTACGAAATCTCCACACCTCGCTCTGATCAACAAAGCAACGATACTGCAGATACTGTCGTTGTAGAAGTTCCATCAGTGCCAGCTCCAGCTCCACATGCCATTTCATATCGACCTGATATTGATGGTCTTCGTTGTCTTGCTGTTGTTCCTGTTGTGATCTATCATGCCTACCCTACAAGTATTCCTGGTGGCTTCACTGGTGTCGATATCTTCTTTGTCATCTCGGGATATTTGATTTCTGGTATCCTCTTTAAAGAAAACAAAAATCAAAAGTTCACCTACTCCAACTTTTATTCACGACGTATTCGACGTATTTTCCCTGGTCTTATTCTTGTCTTAATCTTTACCATTGTTGCTGGCTGTTTATGGTATATCACTGAACCATTACAAAACATGGCAGCTACACTATGGGCCGGTGCTGTGTTTGGTGCCAATATCCAAGTTCTCACATTGAAACAAACATACTTTAGTGCCAGTGTCAAAGAAGACCCATTACTTCATTTGTGGTCACTTGGTGTTGAAGAGCAATTTTACATCTTTTGGCCATTGTTTGTGACGTTATTGAGTAAATTGTCATTTCGTAAAGCATTTGTGGCACAAGTGGTGTTTATGGTTGCAAGTTTTGTATTGAATATTTTGTTCCTTGGCTACAATGGCAACAACAACTGGTCTTTTTACTTTCCATTCTGTCGTTTTTGGCAAATGTCCATCGGTGGATTGTTGGCATTCGTCAACATGACAGACTCGACAAGTATAATTGCAACTCGACCATCTTGGTTGATTTCATCTGGACTTGCTATGATTGGTATGGCAATGGTAGTCGTTGGGTTTGTGTGTATTGACGACAAGATGCCATTTCCAGGATATTGGTCGTTGTTACCTACATTTGGTGCTGCATTGCTCATCTACTCTGGACCAGACACATATTTGCATCGATTCCTTTTGGCTTTACGTCCATGTGTGTGGATTGGTCAAATTAGTTATGCGTTGTACTTGTGGCACTGGCCATTGCTCGTGTACGCCAAAGCTCGTTTTCCAAATGATGATTTGCGTCCATGGTCTCAAGAACCATACATGATGGTGGTGTATTCTGTCTTGGCAAGTGCAGCCACATTATATATCGTTGAAAACAACCTTCGTCGTCGTAAGTCCAAGTTTGTGGTGCCAATGTTGTTTGGTTTGATGATGTGCATTGCTGCTCTTGGTATTGTCATTGAACACAACGCATACTCGTTCTCGGTGTTGGCTCAACCCAAAGTCGCATCAACAGGTCCAATTATTATCCCATCCGCCACCAGTGTTAACGGTACCGTTCTTGATGAACTTCCTAATATGAGCAAACCACCTCGATATCAACAACCCACTGTCGCCAAGATTCTATCTGCTAAAGACGATTTTCAACCTGATGGACCTGAGTTTCATACCATTGACACAGGATCTCCATACATCCCAACATCAGAAAACATGATTTTGAACATGGGACAAACCGACAAACTTGTCATCGTGCTTGGTGATTCGCATGGACACATGGTTAAACCACGATTTGCATCTCTCTACTACAAAGCTGTGAACGCTAGTGAACCTTTCCCAACCATGGTGTTCAAAACTCGTAATGGTCACCCCCCTTCCTATCGTGTTTACCTGGTCACGCCGACGTTGTGGCAATGATCAAACAAGTCAAACCCAAAGCTGTGTTTTACTCACTCGACTGGCCTCAATGGATTCGACCCAACTCTGGTGCATCCGATCACCCAAATGGTCCTATTTGTTGCACAGCCGGCTACGTCGATAGCTGTCCTAACCAAAGTCCAAATGACGCCAAGGCAATGATTGCTTCTTTCCAACAAGAGATTTCGGCGTTTGCAGCACTCGGTATCAAAATCTTTGCAGCTACACTCAACCCTGAAGGTCCACAATTCGCTTTTACTAATATGCTCAATGGCAACAGTGTTGGCGCTGTGGCACCTGTATCTAAGAAAGCTTACAAAGCAACTCATGCTGATTTGATTGCAATGGTGGAAGGTGCTGTCAAGAGTGTCAATGGTACTATTATTGACTACTCCGACAACCAATGTTGGGGTGATGTATGTGAAGTAATCTCCAATGTGGGTGAACCCATCTTTCGAGACAATGATCATTTCCGACCAGGGTATGTAGCAAAATTTTTGAGTGTTTTGGATCAAGTAGCAAAAGCTGGAGTTTAAACATATTAATCCTATAATCATTATATCGTTTATGTGAAGTTGCTAGATGCGAGTTGACAAAATTGTTGGTAGGGAACAATGTAATTATGTATTGTGGTGAACTTTTACTAATTGTAGTGTAATATAATTGTGAATTTTGGTGAAATTGCAGTAATTAAGTGTGTGCTTAAACTAGTTAGTTGAAATTGATATCATAACTTTAGCATGACAAAAATGTGGATGATAACTTACAGTATTTAAGAACACTTTATAGTGTTACTGAAAAGAGCACTTTTGACAACCTGTCAAAAAGTGTATAAAAAATTTGAGTTTGGTCATTGAGGAAATAGTGACATGCGTTCCCAACAGACTACCAACAACAACACTGGACCACCAGGCTTTAGCCAGCATCCCGCTGCGTATTTACCTAAGGAACCAATGCCAGTTGATGCTAACTTTGCTTTGGATGCTGCATTTTCTTCATTGCAATTGAATTCGACGGCTATACCCAACCGACAGGTGCGATACCAGGTATATGTGTTGAATTGGCCTGAAATTGATGCATAAATTGCTTGTAGCCTCATGAACCTGTGCGTTTAGAAGTCGGTATTGTAGTACAACCTACTACAACACCAAGTCAATCAATACGAGTTGCTGTGACGCTACCTTATCAACTAGCAGAAACTGAGTTTCCTTTGGTAATGGGGCTATTTCGCATTGGACATTCGCACCAAAATCGTCCTATTTTCTTACGATCATTGCAATTTGATATGCGTCGACGTATGCCTTTGGTTGAAAAACTTTGATAAAAAATATGCTAATTATTTGTAGGTTGTGACAAGACTACAAGTAAAAGCACCTAAAACAATTGGAGAATTTGAATTTCGTGCTTTTAATGAAGACAAAGGACCTGATACTGTCTATGCTACCAGTGGTCCACTTAAAGTACTCGTGGATGAAAAGTAATTTGTTTAAAATTCGTATTATAAGTATTTATGATTGTAGGTATTGGTGCGAAGCTTTAGAAACTTTAGGCTCACGTATCGAGGCAGCTGCTGAAGCTCAAGATATTGCTATGATTGTATCGGCAGTTCTAGGCATATTACGGGTATATTGGAAGATATTTCAATTTTTTAATTGAAGAATTAGGTTGTCGAAGTATTGCCCACTTCTTTCCCAGCTCAAGCTAGTTTATTTGGTATGCACGTTGAACACCTTCTCGGCCTCGTCTTTGAAGTCCAAATGTTAGTTCTTTTTCTGCAATATTTGTTTATTATCATAACTCAGATGGGAAGCCGAATCGGAAGAATCACTTGATGGATGGCATGGAGCTATTCGAACTCTTTTGCATGTGACTGAAATCAATAGTACATCAATTTCTAATTGTTTAAACTTAAAACTATGTTTTAGGATATGTGTGGGAAAGCTTAGCCCCATCAGTACAAAAACTCGTCTCAATGTACCAAAGTCGTCTTTACTGCGGCGTAATTATGTGCCCTATTGTGTATATTTGACACTGTATAGGTGAGTGATAGATACTTTGAAACACCAGAAGCCAAAAAGGAATATTGGCAAACTCACTTGAACATTCCATTTCAAGGTATATTAATCTAACACTAAACATTTCTCATTATTTTAGACTCTGTTGCTGAATGGGCACCTGCATTTGAACAAGCTCTTGATGTTTGGCTGGTATTTTCATTTTTACCTTGCATATTTAACAAGGTGGTAGCATAACAAAGGCAAAGAAATTATTCCTGACGTTGCCGAGTTCACAGCTACACGTCAAGCAATTTTTGAGCGTGTAAGTCGCATTGTTTCCCAACTACAATTCAAAGACCACTTGGTATAATATCGTTCATAACAACAACTGATTAATTTGAACAGATTGGCCTGGATGTCTTTGGTTCTTCCAACAACTTTTTTGGCACAAAAGATAGCGATATGGATATGTGTCTGGTCTAAATTTGTACATGGCTATTGAATTAAATCAAGTATATAGGTCCTACCTTCCGGTGTAGAACTTTCATCTACAGAAAAACAAGATATCTTAAAAATGCTCGTTGATATGCTACCATCAGATTTGTTTTCATCAATAGGTACAAAAATCTAGCTGCAATACCTAATTGGCAATTGTAGACACTGGACGCTTAACAGCCCGAATTCCTATTGTAATGTTCCATGATACAACCTCTGATATTGATTGTGACGTGTGTGGTAAGATTATCAAAGTCACAATTACTTTACCAACTTTTAGTGGAAAATGCTTTAGCTCTTCGCAATACTCGACTTTTAAGAACTTATGCCCTTGCAGGTATAAATCGTGAAAACTATGCCTTGTTGATTATTATTTTGTAGATCCACGAGTTCGAATTTTAGCGTACTTCATCAAGGCTTGGGTTAAATCCCGTGAAATGAACAATGCTGCCCAAGGCACACTTAGCTCGTATGGTTATCTACTTATGCTAATCCACTATCTCCAAGTACTACAACTAGTAGAAAGTTGTTTTAATCAATATGTGTTAGAGAACAAACCCACCAGTACTTCCAGTACTACAAACTTTACCACCACAATGGCAAGGTACCAGATAGCTACATACAAAAGCATTCTAATCTATACCAAGGTGAAATTTGGTGCCGATGCCATCGTCAAGATACTACTTCATCCCTTGACTCAAGTGCAACATGCCCATATCGTCCTTGTATGATGAAAGACCGAGATCAAGTAGATGGACCACGCTTACCCAATGTACCTTTTGGCAATTCTGGTATTTATATTCAAACTTGCTTGAATAATATTTGTTAGAAACCTATTTCTTTGATCCCGTACATGATGAACATTGGCATGCATTGCGTTCTTTTGGGTCTTGGAATCGACAAAATGTTGGTTCCCTGTTGCTTGGTAATGTATAAGGTGACGTATAATATGTTAATGGACCTCGTAGGCTTTTTCAAATTTTACGGTGGTGAAGGAGAAGGTTTTGACTATGCTCATCACATCGTGACAATACGAATGGGACGAACTTTACTTAAGGCAGAAAAGCCTCAATGGAAACAACACCACCGACTTGCAATTGAAGATCCATTTGAAACTGAGTATGATGTTGCTCATGTTGTGAAAGGCGCTCGGTATGCATTGATTGTTGAAACACTTGATGTTAAAAAATGTAGATTCAAATATATTCGCCAACAAATGAGTCGAGCATATTGGTTACTTGTTCAAACCAATATGGATGGTTACGGTATTGAAGAAATAATGGAAATCATTATGAGCCCAATTGAGCATGTTGAAAAAGAAGCTACTGAAGATAAGGAAGAGACAGAGTAAATAGTTTTACAAACATGGATTTTTACTGTATAAAGTACTATTGTTATATTAATCAAGTACGGTACCAAAAACTGATATCGTGCATACTCAACTTAGTCTAGAAGACAAAGTGTGAGTTATATTTAAGAAGGGACAAAATTATGTCCATGATGAGGGCTAATAAGGGGTAGGGGAGGGACAATTTAGTAAATAATTGACTAGAAACTCCTCTTTTATTATTTTTGTTTGTACTGAAACTTCATGGCCGCGTGCTTTTGGAGCCCGGAACATGAAGTCTGTATGAAGAACGACTGGCCATTATGTGGATATGGCTGGCTTAATTTGATTCCTGTGGCTCCATATATTATAGTTTGGATTGTGGTCGGAGGATATTATTTGTATCGGTCGCACTTTATAGTCAGGATATCACATATTAACGCTTCAGCAATACATGATCAAGTTGCTCAAGGTCGACTACTTTGATAAAATGTACGCTAAATGTTTGTTTCGTATAGGTATTGCAATAGCAAAATCACAACGTAGATTAGCAATTGTACGACGATTTCGTATTCAGAGATATGTAAAATTATGTGCTATGTGTTTTGAATGGCCATCATATACATTCACACCATTTTATATTGCTTTAAGAGCAACACATACCCCACCATTCATTAATGGAGTATTGCTGTCATTAAATTTTACAAATGAGGTATAGAACGAGAGGTGATAATAATTTTACTGTGGGTTAGAACTGGAATTTAATACTTGCTTTTACCGCTGGAACTATAATATTTATCCTACGACATTGGAAATCACGATATCGAATAAGTAAGCTCTTAGTTTGTATTTTGATACTTAAGGTTTATGTAGATGATTTTTTATTAATGAGGTTCTTCTATCCGATGACGTTTGATTTATTTTATATTCCGATTCTTTCAACATTCTTAAGGCTTGGGTCATGTGTTACAGGATTTGATCACATTGCTTTACCTGGTGGAGCAACTTGTGATTGCTTAAATCTGCTTGGAGTATTTTGGGTATGTATGATACTTTCCTTTTGTTTATATAAGGCTGTATAGGCTATTGGATTTATTGGATTTGTGATTGTTTATTGGAGCACAATACACTATAAAATTCACATTGAGCCGCTTGGAGAAACAATGGACTTTCGTATGCATCCAAGTTTTCAATATCACATGGTCATGGTGCGGACATGTAAGGAAAAATTCTATTGCTCTTTCTAATGTATGCATCTAGTATATCCTATAGTTAATATCCTTGTGAATAACATGAACATGGACCGATTGGAAGGCATAGTAATAACATTTGGATTATTAGTAATATCTTTATTTCTACTGATATTTGCCTACAAGTCTCAACCAGTAAGTTGTCACAAGAAATCATGCCTATTGATATGAATAGTGTATTGGAAGTGGTCGTGTTCCTAACAATCTCCGTGTTATGAGTTTTTCCAGTTCTGTGTATACAACAATTGTGGTGTTAATTATACTATGTGCAAACACACCTAACATACTATATTATTGTTTGGTTCCATTACCATTAGTGTGGCTTGTATCTTGGCGTGTCAATAATAAACAAGCAGCACGATATCATGTACCTGATGTATCAATTCACCAGCTTTTGTTACATCGATCGAAAGCAGTTAATCTAATTGGAGCTATTGCCGCCCTACACGTAAACCCAAATAATATTCATCGTCATGATTTGGGGCATATCGTATTTCAATTACAAAAACTATCCAAAAATGCAAGAGTGCCATTACTCTGCAGAGCTTATGCCCTTCGTACACTTTGGTTTAGTCACATCGAGGTAATTCGAAAATATGAAATAGAAATAACAATGAGCATAGAACTTTTTAAAAGCTAAATCTCCAGTAGTTGGAGAAGTTGATCCAAATACTGCTTTGTCTCGGCATCTTTGGTATAAAGACCGTGAAAACCTTGATCGACCATTAATATCTAAATCTAATTTGGCGGATGGAAGCATTGCTCCCCAACGAAATTCTACTAAACGAACCAAAGTGGCTTGCATAACTACAGTGCCAGGTAAAACAATTAATCTGTAAAATCCTCAGGATAGTTTAGAGCTGGCTATTGAGTATGGGTTGACTCAAAGTCGTTCGGATCCTGCTCTATTATCATATATAGTGGAAGCTGCCACTCGGTCCAAAACAGCAAAATCAAATCACACCATATTACGCCCAACTACAATTACTCCAGCGGCTAGTTTACATGGCACAGACTTTCATACTATAATTATTGGGGATGCTCATTGGATTTCACACATGGAATCACCATCTAGTGCTGTAGTTCAGTGCCAGCGACTAGCCACATTAGCATTTGATATTTTGACAAAATGTGCCAATACTAATGATCGAACAGCCCTGCATGAGTGTGCTTTGTTGTTATTACAATGGTATCGATCTGGCTATCTTCGAATAAACTCGGCAAATTATTTACAAATACTTACATCACTTTGTGCAACTGGGCATGACAAGTATACTATTGATGCAACACACTCATTGTATCAAAATACGATAAATGATATTTTCCCTATGGATTTATGGCTTGAGTCCCCATTATATTTAAATCTTTTATTATGCGCTGTCAAGCACCCTAGTCGTGTTACAGTGTTCAAAGCGGTATCGCTTCTTGCAATGGTTTTAAGTTATGCTGAACGACTTGAAGAACCACCTTTGATGGCCACTTTATTTACTCCAACGTCAGCTGCACTATTGTTTCAAGCATTTCAAAAATTCAGCAATGTTTACAACATTAGTGAAGCCATTGAGCGTTCATATCAAAGTTTACATACTATTCAAGTAATCCAAAAAAAGCCAAAGGGTGCACAAAATTTACGCTTTCAAGCTGCAGCTCGACGAGTCAAGCAATTACTGAAAAGTAAAATTGCACCAGTGCTAGCACGAGATAGTGGTCCCAGCTCTCGAATGACGGGAAATAAATCTAGACTGTCAGGCCGAGCTAGTGGGGCAGAAACTACTACTAAACCTTCAACCCTTGGTCCTCCTGTGCGTGCTATCATGACAGCAATGCCATCGTACAAAAGCACTCTAAGAGCGCAAACCTCTTTTCGCCAAGTTATCCGAGCTATTCAAGCTAAAGGAAAAATTACACCGACTTATATAATTGCAACACCTGAAATTTTAAATGAAATTGATCGACGAGTATCACTTCGTCGACAACTTGTACAAAAATCGGAGTTAGCCAAACTCCAAGCTGAATTAGCTGTACGTGAGCATCGAAATGTCCATCCTGGACGCATCTCCTTTCAGCGCCACGGCATCGATGAAACATTGATGGATGTTATCAACTTGTATAATTTTGCAGCTGAGTGTGCTCTAAAAGATTTTGTTGCAACAGCACTTGACCCAGAACTACGCTCCTTTCTAGAGCCTCACTTAAGTGCCTCTGATATCCAATCGATACAACCGGGCAATTCACCCCGATGGCGAATATGGTCTCGCTCATAAACAAACGTAAATATATCAATTTTGCGATATCATTTAAATGACTTTAGCTTTTCGCAATGTAATACCAATGGCTGATACTGTAATAATGACAGCCCCCACAACACTCCACTGATTAATAGGTTCATGTAGCAGTGTTGCTTCCCAAATGAATACAAACACGATATCTAAATATCGCATTGCTGAAGCTTTTCCAACTTTTTCAAGCTGAAATCCACGAACTAAAAACATTTGTGCGGCAAAACCTAGAATGCCTGTAGCTACAGCGGCTAATTGAACAGAAGTCTCAGTTGGCCAAATAATCCCCTACAAAACTTGGTGATCTCTCAAATGAAGTATTTTGAGCAACACCTCGCTTGAGATCAGCCAGAGCCACAATGCTGATGTTATTACACAAGAAAGAAAAAGCCAAAATATTCCAACTAGAAAATCCAAATGCTTAATCTTTCTCACAGCAACGAATCCAAGAGACTTGCATATAGCTGCTAAAAGTGCCCCATTTATGCAAAAGATTGAAACTGGGGCGCCATTTCCAAAAATTATTGGAGGGCGGGCAACAAAAAGAACCCCACTGAATGCGAGCAAGGCAAAGAATAAGGTCACTTTATCAAATGCCTCTTGCAAAAGCAATACTCCCTGGTCACCATAAATATTTTAAATTATTAGAGAGTTACCAAAAAGAAGGCAAATATTGGGCTTGTAAAAAGAAGTGCCGTAGCATCAGGTAGGGTCATTTGTGAAATTGCCCAAAATCCTAATGCCATTGAGCAGAAACCCATGATACAACGAACGCCTAGGAAAAAATGAAACTCTGGTGCCACGACAAAACTTCGCTTGGTTGCTAACATACTAGCCTAACAAGAAATCAATATACATAAGTAAAATACCGTACAGCGCAGATTAACCAAGATACAATGGATCGCCAGAAAACACTTTGCATCGATGACAAAGTCGCGCTTTCAAATCTAACAATAGTAATTGCATGAAAGGAAGTATATAAGTAAGGGACATACTTCACAGCACATGACATTAAACTAAAAGCAAATGCTGAGGCAGTGATATATCCAAGCCCTATGACTCTATTTTGTTGTTTGTTAACAAGCAAAGGCTGTTTTTCTTCCATGTATTTCAGTAGGCCTTACAATATCTCGTCTCTCACGAGACAATTGGTTAATGAAGCGTAATGAATGGTTTACAATGGATGCTTAAGCTACTGCATGAATTTAAGGGTGTAGTGTATATTTTTGTTAGAAAGACTATAAAGTTTTCTTCACTGAAGCTGTAAAAACGAAATCACACTAATTATGCATTGAAAAACCTGAAAAGAACATACAACACAAAAATGATATGTATTGACAGTGGATCAAATATCAGATATGATCAATCCAAGGTGTAGATACATATAATTTGATGGTTGCATGGAGTTAATACCAACTATTCAACTAGTAAATGAACGATATCCAACACCTAGGTGTTCGAATACGAAAGAAAATTAAGTATATCGAAGGATTGATTACATTGAAATTAACTATGCACGTTTTTTAGCAGTAAGAGCCCTATTTCATTGATAATACTCATATTGCAATTTGCACCGCTAGAGTACTTTCTGTTCTCTGTCTGCTTTCAAAGCCTTTTCTGTAACTTGTTACCTCGTTTTCCTTTAACATTATGAGACTCTCGCGCGTTGCTCTTGTTGGTTTGCTTTTCGTTGCTGCCCGATCCACTCAAGGTCAAGAAACTAGTGCATCCAGCACCTCGACAGTCGGTGCTGCCCCAGCTGCATCGGACAGCCCAACTATGACAATCACCGAATCCTCCACGTCAAGTAAGGCATCAACCGAATCCAATTCTATAACATCAAACCAAGGAAGCTCATCTGGCCCAGCTCCAGTGCAAGATGTCATCCAAGCCGCTATTGATGCCGGCGCTACTCCTCTACAAGCTGCTGTCATTGCTGTTGCTGCTGACACTGGTGCCAGCTTCGACACGATTGTCCAAACTGCCGTCCA
>JNBS01000769.1:0-34000 GCA_002081575.1 Thraustotheca clavata | reverse complement strand
TCTTGTTGGGGGGTGTCTTCTTTTCGATCACTTTCGCTATCATCGTCTTCTGAAGGTAGCTGCCCAAGCCCAGAGTACGGGGTTATGATCGATTTAGTTTTAAGTCGAAATGGAGATGGAGCATACCGAGAAGAGGATTTTGGCATAAGCTCCATTCTCAGTAGAAAGGCGTTCGTTTTTCAACGCTATATATATATAGTTTATTAGCCCAATTTAGTTAACAGTAGTAATGAGCTAATTTACTTGTTTGTTGGGGTTTACAGAGAGACTAACAAAAAGCAAGTTTAACAATTGAATATGGTTGTAGTTATCTATATGGAATGATATTTTGAGTATAAGATGTTTCGTCAATGTAGGATGGTGTGGTAAAAGAAATAGAAAGAGTTAGTAAACGTGCGCCGTTTGGGTTGTTTAGCAGTGGTAGAGTAGAATGAGCACTTTTTATTTAGTTGCAGCTGCATTAGACACAATAAAAACTGGTGAAATACCAGGTGCAAATACTGATCTCAAGACTAGAATTCATCATACTTGCTCCTAAGAGTTGTCAATTTCATCAACTTCACCCACTTCATTATTCGAATCATTAATTCGTTTTTCATTTCGTGGGTAATCGACATCACCCCTGTTAACAATGTGATATGCAAGCCCTCAGGAAGCTACTTCACTGGTTAAGGTCGGTAAGTAATCAGGTCTCAGGTTTTTGACTGTCTCATAGTTTCTGATTAGGAAATAAACATCTGATCAAACAAAATGAATTGCTATTACGTCCCTAGTCAAACCGCATGGTGTTGAGTTAAAAATGAGTCATTTCAATTGCCCACTGTCTGGTATGAAATAAAAAATCCTACCACAATATCAGAGTGCAAAAAGGATGAACTTCATCCAGCAGAAACCAAAGTCTGATGGCATTTGGCTCTACGATGAAACTTTATACCAGGACACAGCGTTTAGTTACCCTCAGATTGACTATGATTACCCTCGCAAATCTTCCATGGACAGCCTTGAGGGTGCATTGCGTCC
Source organism: Thraustotheca clavata (assembly GCA_002081575.1). Lineage (NCBI taxonomy): Eukaryota > Oomycota > Saprolegniomycetes > Saprolegniales > Achlyaceae > Thraustotheca > Thraustotheca clavata. Next base: position 32,980 of record JNBS01000769.1, on the reverse strand, counting down.
AGGTGGAGCGCTTCGTTTAATGAGCCGGGAAGCTATTGGCATTTTAGGTCAATATATTGCAGTAGGCACAATTGACGGATTGTTGCCATCTCTTGCTTACCCAATCTTTCAGCAATACCTTAATTTCAACGGATATGAAGCAGCTTCGTACTCTACTCTGGTAACAATCTCATGGTCTCTTAAAATTTTTCTTGGTATTCTCACTGATTGTTTTCCTATGTTTGGTTTAAAGAGAAAGCCATATATATTAATTGGTTGGCTTGTTTGTATTGTTGCTCTTTGCTGTATGGCTAGTCGACCATTTCCAAAGCCATACATGTCAAGTGAGCTAATTAAGGCAATTGGTTATGATCGTGCTAAAGATGTTCGTGGTGCCAATGATACATATTTGCACAGTATCTTATCAAGTGACGAAATTGGGATGCTTAACACTCTCGCCAAAAATGACTCTTTATATTATATTCTGCTATCAACACTTTGTAGTTTGGGGTATATGCTTGCTGATGTGGCTTCTGATGCAATGGTGGTTCAATATGCTCAGCGTGAGCCTCTTGAAGTTCGTGGTAGACTCCAATCTGCCATTTATGGCACTCGTTTTGCAGCATCACTTATTCCTAGTATCATCACAGGATTTTGTTTAAATGGCGTTGAATATGGAGGCACATTTTCATGGTCTCTTAATCCGAATGTCATGTATGGCATCATGCTTTTGCCATGTCTTTTTGCAATCATGTGCACAATATTTTGTCTTGTGGAAGAACGGGAGCTTAAACCTGTGTTTCGCAACTACGTTGCAACTTTATGGAAATTGCTGCAGCTACGAGTAACCTGGCAAATTTGTGCTTTTCGCTTTTTAAGCAATTTATGTTATGATTTCGATGCTACAGTGTCTATGATTATTCCAGTGCAGTGGGTAGCAGTGCAACCACTACCAAATGCTTGGTTTTCTGTGCTCAATACTGTCTTGTTATCAGGTTGTATCTTTGCTTGTGGGCGATGGGGTCTTAACATGAATTGGCGAAATGCTATTGCTGCAGCTACAGTCCTTGTTGTGATAATTGACGCCACCGTCATCTTCTGTGTTACGTGGGATGTGAACCGTGATCAATATTTTTTCCTTGGAGCTACTACACCTGACGCTTTACCTCAAGCTGTGCGATTCGTAATTTCAGCATATTGTGCAGTTGAAATTGCTGATATTGGCAATGAAGGCGCAGTACTGAGTTTAATCACCACAATTGTCAATCTTGCTGATCCATTTTCCACAGTCATATACAAGTACATTGATTCATTTTTTGATGTGAACCAAGATGACCTGGCAATTGATTCTACTCATGTAAGATGGCAAGTTACCTATGTTTATATTATTGCTTTTGGTATGCAATTGGTATCGTTAGTATTTCTTCCTCTATTACCTCCACAAAAAGCTGCAGTACAATGGCTGAAGAAGAGAGGAGGGTCTAACCCATGTGCAGCAGTGGTGATTGTGACTGTTTACTTTTTAACTTTGACATTTTCCATTTCCACAAGCATCATGTCGTTGTACCCCAGCACATCATGTTGGAGAATTGCTGGTGGTGATGGACATCGTGTAGTTGATGCCAAAAACAACACGATATGTGGATGATCAGATAGGAATATTAATCAATGTAAAGTCGATGTTTTACTCTTTTTACAATACGGCGAATGAATTGCATGCAGTGTTATCTATCAAGCATTGCAACCTAGTCTAGTTTCGGGCCAACACCATGTTGGATCCGTAGCCACGTTCGTATGCAACTACATCTAGCCCTTTTGTCACTTCAAGAGGTTGCAACCCAAGTTCCCAAGTCCACTCGTAAACTTTCCCGTCATCTACTCGACAAGTTAGTGCAGTGAAGCGAATTCATTAATGTACCAGTGACGATTGTTGTGCTGTTAATACCACCACCCAAGTGAATAATTTTTCGGTTGTTCAGGAATGAATTGTCAATCGCCAAAGGAGTGATGTGGGTGTCAGCATATTTGCGATTTGCCACTTCAGTTTGTTGACTAGCTTGACTTCTTCCCATGCACCAGAGCTTACCATCATCTACAAGATTTAAGATGTGAGTTAACATATACAATACCAGTGACAACGAAGGTATGGAAGAAACTAGACTTCATTAGCGAAACAGGAGCTGCTGTTTGTACAAGTCGAGGGGTGATTTGATCAGATCCAGTCTTACGACCATACACATCAGCCCCAAGCAACTTGCCCCAAATGAATAATTCACCAGCATCTATATTACAATAAGGACAAATAATTATCTGTACAAGCTCACCTGTCAATGCCACAGAGTGGTTAAACCCAGCACCAACTTTGACAACCTTTTTTTGACGAAGAGCTACAATGTGCTGGGGTGCAGACACGTTAACTGTGCCACTAACACAAAGGAATTAGTCACCACTTTAAGGGGAAAACATACAAGCCAAGTTGACCGCGTTCACCCTTGCCCCAAGTATATACCTGGCCCTCCTTGGTGGCAGCTAATGCATGTTGAAAACCTGCAGCCATGGAAGCCACTTTTGAAGATTTTCCAGGGATGTTAATTTTGGTAGGTTCCCAAACACTTGAGCTTTCATTCTTAGTACCACATTGTCCATAAGCATTGCCACCATTGCTGTATAAGGCTCCAGATTCCGTCAAGTAAAGTGTAAGTGCAGCTCCACATGAAATATCTCGAACAGGTTCCTTTATGTCAACCTGAATAGGTCGAAAGGCTTCAATAGCTTGTTCACCACCAACAGTGTTGATAAACTTCATAAAGAAAGGTACCATGCGATGCATATTAATCGCCCGAATGACACTGCGAAAATGATGAGTTCGGCCAAAGACATAAGCACTTCCATTGGCATCAAGTACACCAGTGTGCGACCTACAGCCAAACTAATCAAAATCTAAATAGGCTAACAAGCATACCAGCCACAAGACAGTTTGGTAAGATCCAATTCTGCAAGAGACTTGACCAATTTTGGTGAACTTAAGCTGTCAAAGTTGTCTTGGCCAAGAGTTCCAAGATAACCATCTCCATACGAGTACAATTGCAACTTTGGTGATGCCTTTGTAGCAACACAACGTACAGCTACAAGTAGATGAGTGTCATTCACACAGAAAGTAGACGTACATGCACTTAGACGCGAAGTGGACTTGACACACAACAGAATGGACATCATGCGTCGATCGTACACAACTAAAGTGTCTTATTTAAAGTATACCTAAACAAATTGAGTATAATTTATATTAACCATAGTGAATGTCAATTAGATGGGAATTAGATCATATGGTAGAGTGTTGATTAGTCATTAGTGTGGTAGGGGGATCGATACCCACATTGTCAATCATTTATGCAATTGGTTAAAATTATATGATAATCGTGTGATGGATATTGGTCAGAATCAGACATATGTTTCCTATGATGTTAATTTTTTCGTTGATTGATAGATTTTATGGTTAGCCACTTTCAAAGTCTTTAATTACTAAGCAGTCAATTAGAGAGTTTAAATGTGATAATCGTGAAAATGTCGTACTTGAGTTGTTGATGTTAATGGTGAATCAATTTTGTTTGATCCTTGGTGAAGTCTTGATATTAAACTGGAAGAAACAATAATTCATAGTAAATTTATATGAATGAAAGCTTTTTACTTTCAGGTACTCCAATTCATTGTACAATAAGTTATGTATCACAAGTAAAACTCGGGAATACTTTTTAACAAGACTAGTTCAATATTTGACTTTTAAACGTGTCAAGAGTTTACTAACGTGTAAAAGTGTTTACTAACTTGTAAATTTGAGAAAATAATCAAGTGAAAATTTAACAATCTCTCTACAATTAATCAATTGGCCCTGTCTACTCCATCTAAATATTAAACGATCAAAATGTACATGAAGAAATCATGTAAGAGGAATAACAATCATTATGCAAATGGATAAACTCGCATATGCTTTTCAATCAATGCAGTACTGGCTCAATGATGAATAACTAAATAATTATTGAAAATTTTCTATAGGAAAACCCAAATGTAATGACATCGAATCTCTATTCTACCCAACTACGTATTTACCAGCCATATCAAAGTTCGTCAACTTGTTCATCTTTCCACCGTGCTACTTCAAATAGCATCTCTCTATTTCAGTAGCTAGAATTCTTTCTTCACTCTATAGCTCCAAATAATTCCATTCCAACGATCTCTCCATCCATCCTTTTCATGCGCTTTTTTAAACAATTGTATTGATAAGCAATGATAAAATGTAATTTCATAGCTTTGATATCGTGAATATGACGATATAGAAATGTAGCAACGTAATATTCGCGTCGATTTTTCGATCTCTTGTGGGACAGAGTGTGGTAATGGTCACAATCGCATGTTCCGAGAGAGTCTGACGTCTGCATGGGCTTGGGCTCGTTCCAAGAGCTCTGCTGAGCTAGCAGACACTGACGTAGCAGTCTTAGATGACGAAGGCCACACAAGTGACGATTCCCAGCCTGAAATTGACCCTACAGACTTTATTGATCGTGGTTCACGTATTCATCCAACACTTTCAATGCTTGAAAGCTCTAACTTTGATGAAATCCCAGCTCCAGTACCATCACCAGAGCCTACAACACCGATTGTTCGAAAAGGATGGATTGAAAAGTGTGGAAATACATTTAAAACATGGAAATGGAGGTACTTTGAATTGACCAAAGATGGATACCTACGATATTATACCTCTGAAGATAAAAGTAAATGTAAAGGATCAATTCATGTCGAAGCAACTACAAAGAATGATATTGTGATCCAAACCCACGTCTCGGAACGATTATATATCTTTGTATTAATCACACCACATCGTAATTACTTATTCTCAACTAAAACGCAACGTGCAATGAATCGATGGATTCGGGCATTAGAAAGCATTGGTATATCATCTATTTAATTGCTTAAATACTTAATTTTTCTAGGTGCCAATGCTCGAACAGGACGATGGGATCCATTAAGAAATACTGTGCATTTAACATTAGATGATGTCGAGACTGCTCATAAATGGACACCTTATGAAGATCCAAGAGATAATGCTAGTATGGAAGGAGTGCTATTTAAACGAGGTCATTTACGTACAAATTGGTCCAAACGCTTCTTTCGGATTGAAAATGATAAAAAAGATCCTGTGCTACGCTATTACACGGAAGACAATGGAACTTTTAAAGGAATGATTCCTTTGATCGGATCTATCGTTAGCTGTGGTTTACCTTTATCACCTGAAGGCCAAAGAAATTATTTTGTTATTGTCAACAACAATCAAGAATTACATTTGAGTGCTTTTAATGAGCATGAAATGTATCTATGGATTTATGCTCTACAACGAATACATTATAATCATCCTCGTCCACCATCCGTGATGACACAAGCCATTGAAAGAGCATGTCAATCAGCATGGAATCTTGAACGAGTACCAATTTCTTTTCAAAACAAACGTGATTTTGAGACGATTGGCATGGAACAACGTGCCGAGTCATTAATTGTTGTGGAAGAATCGACTTTATTCCCTGAAGTTGTACATGGTGCTCAGCTTATTACAATAGCAGGTGTCTCTCTTGGTCAAACTTGTGATGCTGTTCGTTTACGTCTTGCAAATGCAACCTATCCTCTTATCTGTGAATTCATGCTTCCACCTAAAAAACGTGGTTTACTTGTCAAGAAATCTCGTTCAACAAGGCACATGACAACATGGAAACCTCGTGATGTTGTTGTTGACAATGGTATGCTACAATACTACAATGGCAATCAACAAAAAGGTAGTTTTTCTCTTCTTGGTTGTTGGGTTAATGTTGCTGCATTTTCTAATCGTCCATTTTGTGTTGTTGTTGGTCGTTCACCTACTGACAAACTTGTTTTAATGGCTTCATCTCTTGAAGAACAAATTGAATGGGCAAGTGTTCTTTTTTGTGCAATTCACATGATCAGTCAAGGGCTTAATGGAGTTCAAATGCGCTATGAACGTCCCTTTTTCTAGAGTTTTTAATTTATGCAACAAAAAGCCCACTTCATTCATGCTTTCTACTGTACCTATATAAACGACGTCCATATCTTTAACCACAAGAAGCTTATCGTTTATATCTACACTACAATACTGTAGCATCGGTCTGTGGTAGTAAACGTGTTAATATTGGCGATTATATCAACTAAAACTAGTTAAAGATAATGGTAAAGCTGATAAACAACGATTATTCTAAACGATTGAATGCGATTAGTTTATTGATAAAGATATGAATTACTACCAAATTCAAAATTGTATTGAAAAATTACCTTTTTTAACTGGATTGATAAGTCATATACTTATCTTTAACCATAGAAAGAGATACAATAAAGTAATTAATGAAGCAATGCTAATAGAGATAAATAGAGATCAAAATGGATGATAGCAGGAGTAGTAATAGGAGCTGTGACAAGCACCATTGCAAATGTTCAAAGGCAAATTTTAACATTTGAGATGTTTAGCTTTCTCAAGAAGACGAAATCGAACGTAGGGACTCACGCGGAAGAAGTGAGTGATCCCCCTCAAGACGTGCTTGATGCTGCTTCTCACATGCCTTTGCTTACGTACGAAGTTGTGTATCTCTCCAAGGATCAAGTGAAAATCCAAGTTCATCGACGAAGAGAACGCAAAGGAGAGGCAGTGTGGCTCATTACAGCATCCGATCAGCCTGAAGTGCTTGTAGGCTGTCAAGTTTACCTTGTAAATGGCCAACGTATCCCTGAAGGAGCTGATGGAGACACAGATTTGTTTAAAGGAGCTTGGACATATCCATTACGTTTAACAATAATCCTTCCCCCGGTCAAAATTGGTTCTCTTGTCAAGAAATCACGTTCAGGAAGAGATAAATGGGATGAACGTATTGTACAAGTGAGGAATGGAATACTCAAGTACTTTGAAACAATCAATAAGAAAGATATGAAGGAAAAAGGAGCGATGGATTTACATCGTGTGAAAATTACGTACTGTGCTACAAAAGAACGACCATATTGCATTCGATTGACAAAGAGCTCATCGGATATGCTGATTTTATCATTTCCTAACGATATTGAACGAATTGAATGGGCTGCTGCAATTTATACTGCATCTGAAATTGCTACAAGAGGAATCTCAGATTGTCATGCTAAACAACTGGCATTGACACAACAAACGATGATTCCAGAGATGCCAGAAGATGAATTGGGTACGGCATTTCACAAAGCCATTCCGTTTGAATTATAGATTTAATGTAAGACACTCGTTTACAAGACGTCAAGATGTATGCAAAATTCCTACTTTTGATTCTTGCGAATGACGGCAATCATATTGACACCAATGTATCCAAGCAAACGAGACTCTGGACCTGGTGGCATGATGATTACTTTATACCCACGAATATCGAGGGACATGCCAGCTACAGGCAATTGACGCCCTACACGAATTTAGACTAGAACTACTCACTACAAAATGTACCTCGAAGTAAGTAATTTTTATAATCTTCATATGCCACAGCATCACCAACAGACAATGGAAGTACTTCGTAAATCCAATGGGGACATTCGAGTTTGTTTTCAAGATGCATGAAGGCCTTGAAATTTGCTAGCTTGGGAAGTTGAGTTACGTTTACTTCTTGGGGACTACAAAATAATTAGTTCAAGTATTAAAGGAGTGACATACATGGGCTGTCGTTTAAATGGTAAACCTGTGGCCATGGCTCGACATTGTACTACTTTTTTACCCATATTGAGTGTGAAAAACCATTCTGATGCAGATACAGCCTAAAGTTCTCATTACACATTGTAATAAAAACATACAAAATACCGAACTGCTTGAGGACTTTGGGCGTGGTGTAGATGAAGCTTCATAAGCACCTGGAGGCGGCGATGGGGGGCCGTTGATTTCAGGTAATGGTGCAGGTCGTGGTTGATAAGGTTCAGGGCCACCAAAATCAAAATTTGGACTACCACCACCAGGGTGATCGTAGCGGGGACGTTTGTTTGGTTCCATGTTACCGCCGTTCGAACGACTACGACTCATCGAACGTCGAGGAGGACTTCGACCACGGTTGTTACCGTCCCATCTATCTTGTCCCCAATTGCTACCACCTCGAGGAGGACCATCGTTATAGTTGCCGCCACCATTATAGTTGTGAAGGGGACTTCGAGGAGGGCCATCAAAGTTTCGTGGGGAATTCCAGTTGCGCATATTTCTTTCATCAAATCCTCGACCACTACGTGGGGGACTTCGACTTCGGCGATCTCGATCACAATGATTCCAATAGCCACTGTCACCACCACGACCACCGCCATCACGTTCATTATTACCACCCCAGCCACGGCCACCACCATCACGATCATTGTTACCACCCCAGCCACGGCCTCCACCATCTCGGTCATTATTGCCACCCCAGCCACGGCCTCCACCATCTCGGTCATTTTTGCCACCCCAGCCACGGCCACTGCCATCACGATCATCACGGCCACCACGACTGCCACCGTCTCGGTCATTATTACCCCAGCCACGGCCACCACCATCTCGGTCATTGTTACCACCCCAGCCACGACCACCACCATCTCGGTCATTATTACCATCCGAACCACGGTCACCACCATCACGATCACGGTCATTATTTCCCCAGCCACGGCCACCTCCATAGCGATCACGGTCATCGTTACCCCAGCCACGGCCTCCACGACCACCACCGTCACGATCATCAAAGCCTCGACCACCACGGCCTCGGCCACGACCGCCACCGTCGCGATCATCAAAGCCACGTCCACCACGGCCGCGACCACCACCCCAATTGCTGTTGGACGAGCTTCTGCTGCGGCCTCGGCCACCACGACCACCCTTGTCATTGCCACCTCGGCCACCTTTGTCATTGCCACCCCATCCATTACCACCGGCACCTCGTGGTGGACTGCGGCTTGGTCTCTTGTTGGCATTGTTATTACCCCAGCCGCCAGAGTTCTTTGGTGATGATGGTTTTTTGTCTTTGGATTGTGCTCGAGGGGCAGGTTCGCGCAATGGACTGAGTGACCATCCAGATCGCTTTTTTGGACTTGAACGGGCTGGACTGTCAGCTCGGCCAGCTCGTGGTGATTGACCTGGCGAATTTGTGCTTATCTTTGGTGAGCCATCGCCCGTTGCCAAAGTTGGTTCCATAGCCGTTCCATCAATGTTTATATCTTTGTTTTCATCAGACGCAGCATCAGTATTCTTTTTAGGAGATCCCCAGTCACTAGATTTAGTAGATTGTACAAGAGTGTCTTTGTTGCTTGAGTGTTTAGATGAACTAGCACCCCATCCAGCACTAGGTACAGCTTTTTGGGGACTTCCCCATCCAGTGGCCTTTACTGTGCTGGTTTCAGTGCTGGTAGCCCATCCACTGGCTGTGGCAGGCTCTTTGGCAGCTACAGCATTAGTTGGCTCAACAGGATCAGCATGAGATGGCTCAATAGGATCAGCACCCCATCTATTTTGAACTTCAGAAGGTGATGCTGATGGTTCGTCGATACAAATAGTTGCTGGTTCTGCAGGAGAAGAAATTACATCATTAGCTTCAAAGCTGCTCTTGAGGTTAACCAAAGGCGAGTTGATGGGTTTTGATTCACTTCCCCATCCATTATTGGATTTTATCGAAGTAGAAGCCACAGTATTATTATCATCGGATCCCCATCCAGTGACAGCAGGCTTGTCGGTGCTTACTGCACCCCATCCAGTGACAACAGGTTTATTATCAGTACCAACCGCACCCCATCCATTGCTAGATTTGGATACTGGTGAGGTTTTATTCTCACTAGTTGTGCTTTCAGTTGTCTTCTTGGTATAACTAGCTCCATTGCTAGAAGCAATGCTAATGGCATCGTCACCTTTGGATCCCCATCCAGTGGCAACAGGTTTATCAGCACTGGTAGCCCCCCAACCACTGGTGACAGTCGAAGTACTCGTTGCATTGCCATCGTTTGATCCCCATCCATTTGAAACAGGTTTATCGGCGGTGGTATTAGCTCCCCAACCACTAGTGGAAGTGGAAGTACTTGTTGAATTGTCATCATTTGATCCCCATCCATTAGCAACTTGTTTATCGGTGGCCCCCCATCCATCATTTGATTTTGATACTGCTGTGGCAGATGAAGCCGTCGATGTATTTTCATCGTTGGACAATTCAGCAGCAACACCTTTAGATGCATTGTCCGATTTGGTTTCTGCAAAGGTAATTTCAGCAGCCGAAGCAGTGTCAAGATTAGTTGTCCTTTCCGTGGCTACAGAGTTGTCTATACCCCAACCCGATTTATGTTCTGCCTTGTTATCTTTACTTGACCATTCAGAGGTAGCAGGTATCTCAGGGCTTGGTGCATCCCATCCAGTATTAGTTTTTGGCACTGTTTCCTTGTCAGTAGTAGTCGATTCCGTGCCATTTGATGTAGGAGTACTAATTGCCTTGTGTGATGGGCTAACAAGCCAATTATTTGATGCAGTTGTATTGCATGGAGCACTCGATACAATTGTAGTTTGTGTTTCTTCTGCAGTCACTTGTACAATGTGATCTTTCGCAATACCAATTTCAATCGTAATTTGACTTGTTTCAGCAATTGGTTGTGTATCTAGTGATGTTGATTGCCAAGATACATCTTCAGCTCCATTAGAAGCAGGTATTTCTCCTGGTTCTGGTTCATTTGAATTTGGTGGTGAAGACACAAGTTTGGTTGTCGTACTTTCTACGTCTTGAGCGGATTCTTCCGGCTGAGGTGATCCCCAACCATTCTGTTTGTTTTGTATAGAGCTTTCACTTGATGGAGCTGTTGGCCATCTACTGCCAAGAGCATCTTCATTCGGTAGTGAACTTGATGGTCTTGTCATGCTCATCAGCAAACTGTGAGCCAAGCCGTAATTTCAATTAAGTACGGGCGGAATGTAAACAATTGGTGGATTAAATCCGCACTTAATTCATTGCTATGGTTCTAGATTTTGCACACTATTTACGTACGATCTAATTCGATGCCGTGCTAAGATCCGATTTAGTGTAGTAGGCAACTCGCTACATGATAATATTATCTAACTACCTAAGAAGCAAAAATATTAGCAAATTGAACAATTACCTTTTGAAGTTGCAGATTGCATCGATTAGCCAATGAGGTGCTTGGAAAGCACGTGATAATGTGACCGAATGGACCATGGACACCCATTTCATTTCTTGATTGACATGATGAAGAATGCATCTTTGCTACCGATCGGATTGCTCTCTCTTTACTTTATTCAATCGTTCCTTATGAGCTTTCCCATGACTGCGTACATCTCGTGGGTCTCGGACACGATTCACATGTCTCCAGCAACGACGAATTTCTACTATGCATTGACTTTCTTTCCATGGAATTTAAAGCCGATCTATGCTTTGATCTCGGATAATTATCCTTTATTTGGGTACCATCGCAAGTATTACATTGTTATTTGTGAAATTATCTCCGCTTTATCGATATTAGCTACAGGACTCTTTATTCGCTCTGTCACGGGTGCTTTTATTGTTAAATTTATTGATTCGGCATGTGAAGCTTTTACACAAATGATGCTTGGTATTGTTCTTGTGGATGTTGCTTCTGGAGATCGTGCTAAGAGTAGCAGTGCTCAATCATGGGCAAATGCAGTTAAGAATGCTGCAGCTATTGTTGCTTTAATTGCTGGAATTCCTGTGTATGCTGATAAATCCATTCTTGCTACGACAGTCATCTCTTGGACTGCTGTAGTTCCTTTAACGGGTGTATTCGTTGCTATTTACATTCTACGTGAACGAAAGTCAACTCTTTCTGCCATGGCCGCAATGGATGATCATCCAAAGAACTGCAACGAACTCATTGAACACAAGTGGAATGCATTGCGTAAAACAGTATCTCGCATTGTCCATGAACAGTGGAACTATATTCCTGTTATGATTTTTTTCTTCCTTTGTAGTGCACTTCCTTCAGGAGGGACAGTGTGGTATCAATACACATATTTTCTCTTGAAAAAAGAACAAGAATGCCTTCAATATTCATCTTTGGCTGGCATGGTTGGTCGTGTTGTCTCTTGTGCTATTTACTCCAAAGTTAGCAGTGGAAAAAGCATTCGTATGGTATTTGCAATCTCTACCATACTTTCCACTTTGGCTGGTTTACCTCAAATTCTCTTGGCTCCACCTATTGCTGAATTACCAGTGTCTGTGTGTACATTTTGTACTTTTGAGTCATTTATTACTTCATTTGCTGGAGAATTTGCATTGTTGCAGCTACTTGTCGTTGCAACATATTATTGTCCACCAAAAAAGGAACTTCATGGGCTCACATATGCACTCTACCTTTCTTTCATGGACTTTGGTGGTGTTACTAGTTCATTTCTTTCAGCAATTCTAATCTCTGCTCTTGGTATTACACAAGATCCTACTACGTTTGAAATTGACTACACAAACCTTTGGTGTCTTGTTGTCATTGGTGCTGTCCTCCAAATTGTAATTCTTGCGTTCCTTTGCTTACTTCCAACTCATGTTGATATGTCTGGAAGTCATGAAGATGAAAAACAAGCACTTATTACTGCAGAAATCTAAACAATTATCTAAATAAGCAATATTATCGTAGATACAAAAATATACCCATGTTTCAACGAAATTTTCGACAACTATTTCATACTGTAGACAAGACTTGGTTACTCCTTAGAGAGCACCTGCTTGTTGCAAAAGCAAGGTCAATTCTCCTGTTTCGTGGAGTGCTTTGGTATCATCGCATCCACCGATGGTTTTACCACTTACAAAAATGTTTGGAGTAGTACGACGGCCAGTGAGTTTTTGCAAGTTGTACATAATTGCATCGCCATCATCTCGAGTGTCAATTTCAATGATGAGAGGCTTGGCACCAAGACTTTTAAAGAGTTTTTTCACATCTTTGGAGTAAGGATCATACGATTTGGTAAATGCAACAAGAGGATGTTTGGCAATGCTCTACTAGCTAGTTAGGATAGAAAAGCAAATAATTCTTACGTCAAGAACAACAGATTTGGCAAGAGCTCCAATTTTATGTACCATTGGCTCTAATTTCTTGGTAGCATGTAATTCTTCCACATCATCCCCACCACCGATAGATTTCCCATTTAATAAAATATTAGGAACAGTACGTCGGCCAGTAAGAGCTTCAAGCATATCTTGGTATTGTGAAGCTACAGCAGGCGCAAGTAAATCAAGCTCAACAACATGAACTTCAGCTTTGATATCCTTCAAGATTTTCTTGGCTTTCTTGCAATATGGGCACGTAGTTTTACCAAACATGACGACAGAATATCTAGTGGCTAATGCATCATGAATTGCATCGGAAACAGCACGAAGGTCTGGTGTAGTTGGCACAAGGTCTGTAATTTGTTCAATCGAGTCAAATTTTACAGCTTGATCTTTATTTTTCTTTGCCAAGTACCCTTCCGACATTTCATTAGCAATCGTCACAACAATCGGATAGCCTGCATGAATACGTCCAAACGCAGTGTATCCAGGTGAATCAGCATTAGGAGCATTGACAACAGCTATATATTGATTAGTAACCCATCAATATGATGCAAGAACAATTATCTGCAAGCATAATTGCAAATTCAGTACTTCCTGATGCAGGATCATTAGCACGTGCAAGTACTACCATGCGTTCTTTGCTAGGTAAACTACGTATCTCGTTTACAAACCATGTAATCAAGCATCTACGTACTTGTATTCCACGTCAATGGCACCATAAGGAGATGGTTTATCATGTACAAATCCACCAGCTTGTACAACAAATCCTGGTGCAGCCCGATAGAATCCTGCATTCTCTGCATAATATCCACTCTCCACCAGTTTTTCAAAGTGAGCTACAGTCTTTGGTGCTTGATTAGGAAAGAGTTCCATCACAAATGCTCCTATTTCACCCATGTTCATCTCATTTTAAAGTCAAGAATTCTTACCATATTTGGTTGTAAATTTGTACATAGTTTTATTTTGATATGGAAGCATGTCTTCGAGTGGAATTGGGTCAAAAAAGAAGAGGAACTTGATACAAGCAAGTAGAATCATTGCAGCCATGCCATATTTGATATATTTACTCGTAGGATCCGCTGCAGGACGTCGTGTTTTATGGTGTGGGAGCATCCTTTCGTCCTCCTCTTGTCTTCTTATTGTAAAAAATCTTTAAAATACAATTACTCACACCATTTTTAAACCAATAGATAGTGTTACTTTCCATGAAACACCACACTATTTTTCAATTTAAACACTATTTCCTTATATTTAATAACATTATTTCAATTATTCAACACTATTTTATGTAAACAATGAATACTGTTCTGCATCGGATTGTACTGTATAGTTTTCGATCGTGCAGCAGAACTAACACATAGTGTTTGTATGCAATGGATACACATTTCTTATAAAAATTCAGTAGTACCAACACTAAGATCAAGACAAAGAATGCTTCCTCACAATCAATTAACTTGTTTTCTCTATCATTGAAACCTCAACTATACAAATTTCAAGATAATTAAACTCTCGTAGTTCGAAGTATCCAGTGTTTAAAAACATATCGAATGGTAAAGCGCGACATCGAAGTTTTAAAAATTTCATTTGATTAAAACATACCTTCTCGAAGAAATATCGTATTTAAATTGCTTTCGGTTGTAACCATACAAACTTCAAATCATGTGCGATCAAACATTATTATTTGTCGGCGTCGAACAACACGCCATCGGCGACACTAGTAAAGATCTCGTCTGGATGCACATAATGATGCAACGATGTGTGGAATTGCTCAAGCGAGTGACTTCCTCTCGACGTAGCTATAAGCCTGAGGTATCAGGCTCGATAAGTGGTGTTTCCACTGCCTCCGAGACGTTAGAACTGGACGAAAAACAGCCCAACGACCTAGACGACCCGATGCCACTCAAATTTGTACGTGATGATTCATTAGAATCCGAATTAGATGCTGTACCTGAAGCATGTTTGCCTAGTCCAGCCACACTCGCCTTTGAACATGGTACGAAGAATACAATGAAAGTGATTTGACGTGGGATTCTTATAGTGCAATTGAAGGATCTCGAAATTCTTGGCATTTTAGGCATTGGAACGTATGGTGTTGTGAAATTAGCAAGACATCGACCTACAGGAAGAGCTGTAGCATTGAAAGTTATTTCAAAAGATTATGTTGTGAGCATGCGTCAAGAAAAACATATCGTACGTGAACGCTTTGTTCATTTACGTTTACGCCATCCTTTCGTGACGACACTTTATCAAACACTACAAGATGATAATTGTGTATATCTCGTGCTTGAATATCTTCCTGGTGGAGAACTCTATACGATTGTACATTCCGAAACCAAATCACCTATTAAATTGCCAACTGGTGGGTTGCCCATTTCTGCAGTACGCTTTTACGCTTCCTGCATCGTATTAGCTCTTGAATATCTTCATGCTCAAGGTACTATTTATCGTGATTTAAAACTTGAAAATCTTGTATTGGATTCGCTTGGTTATCCTAAAGTACTTGATTTTGGCTTTGCTAAGCCTGATGGTGTCGCTGCTAGAAACGGGACTATGTGTGGCTCACTTGACTACATGGCACCAGAGATTGTCTCAAGGAACCAGCATGATCATCGTGCAGACGTGTGGTCTTTTGGCATATTACTTTATGAATTATGCATTGGCACAACTCCATTTACTCATCCAAATAAACGTGAACAAATGCGTTGTATTAATGAAGAACCTGTGTCATTTCCAAATGGATTTGAAGAAGAAAATCAAGCTATATGTGATCTTATTGTATCCTGCCTTGCAAAAAATCCAAACCATCGTTTGAGTGATATGCATCAGATTAAAAATCATCCTTTTTTTAAGCGAGTATCATGGTCCAAATTGCTTCAGAAACAAGTTCGTGTTCCTTTTATCCCTGATCTTCATGGTGCATTTGATACTTCACGCTTTGACTTTGCTCCAGAAGATCCTGATGAATATATTGAGCCATACGAAAGTGATGGCGATGACTGGGCAAAAGACTTTTAAGTTAGTATAGGATGATCAACAAAACAGTATATTTTATTAAGCAATAGCACAATTTAACTCTTTCTTTTATCCAAAGACATTAAGCAATAGCTTAAAGACACAAAGCAAGTAGCCAAATTAAAATCCATTGCGACGAATATATCAAGTAGCTTTCTTGTTAGTTTTTACAATTGGCATTACATTGACAAACACACCAAACTTTTTATGTTGTGGATTCTTTAACATTTGCATCTATGTACACTTTAAATAATTGCAATTGCTATTTCTACCTTGGGTTTCTCATCAAAGCTTGAATAGATGCCAATTGCCATACTATGTGTTGTACAAGCAGCTGCAAAGATCACTACATCAACATATTCATCCAATTCAGTACTCTATCATAAATATCTTACAATTTTCATCAAGATCAGTCTAAACACAATCAAATACAATCAACTTCCATACACATACCAATCTTTTACGTTTACAAGCTTTAGATAATCCAATGACTCCACCTTCTACAGGCACATTTCCATTCATTTCTTGTCCAAAATCAAATGCAGAGCTACAGTATTATCAAAATATACCATAATAATCAATTTTTACGTGATAACATCGCCAATATCAGCACATGTACTTGGTCGAGAAGATCTTGTAATAAATTCAATTTGCTGTAATAAACTAGATCGTATTAAATCTTCTCCACGTCCTATTTCTTCGTCTTTATCATCTTTTGTCATGGAAATTACCAGTACTAGACCATGAATATGAAGAACCAGCAATACAACCCATACGAGGACATCCTGCATGGCCTACACGACCTTCAGGACGTCTAGCAATGCCAGCACTAGACACAGCAGCAGCAAAATGACCTTGAACATCCATACAAACCACACCGACAGTGTCTAATAAGCATTTCTCGTATCTTTCACGTGCACGAGCATCTACAGGGGTCTCATTGTAATCTACAAGAGGAATGGCAAGTTCACGAGCTCTTGTAGTAGCTCCAGCACCAACAAACACCACAGGACCATTGGAATTTTGCTCTAGAATAGCTCCAGCTAAAGCAATGGGATTCTTGACACCATGTACAGCTCCACAGCATCCGATTCCTCGTGTATTGCCATCCATAATCGATGCATCAGTCTCTACTCTACCAGAAGATGTTAAATTGATGCTTGGACCATTGCTTCCAGCATTGGTACATGGAGCATCTTCCAGCACTTGGACAGCACGTTGAGCTGCAGTTGTTGCTGGCATTCCTGCAGCTAAGAGAGCACCAGCAGCTAGTAAAACTTCTTCCATACATTCATTGCCTTTAGCTATCGATACAGAGTCCATGGCATGCTTTCCTGCACCGATATGAACACCGATGGCCCACATTAAAAGTAAGTTCGCTCAAAATTTGATCGTGGTTGGACTTCAACGCTACCTCGATGGCTTTGATGGTTCACAGTACGATAGGAACACGTTGGATCATGAGGTCGAATGATTGTATTATTGTCTTTCGATGCTGGACGAGTTCCATCTTGTAGAACCACTTTTTCCAATGCAATGACACGATTTAAAAATGTATCAAGTCGATCAGCAATGATAGTCAACTTGTCAATGCGATTTAAAGTTTCTACATGATGATTTCAAGATATAAATGGAGATTTTTAGTGTACCTGGAGTAGTTGGTATTGTAGGTAGAGTTTTCGTTGAATTTTGAGGCTCTAATTGCTCAAAAGATGGTCCTTGGCTCATTTGATTCCTTGATAGTCCATTGCTCATTGATAAACTTTGATTCCTTGATAGTCCTTGGCTCATTGATGGATCATTTACAAAAGAAAGCTTTCGTAATGTACTCATTCGTTTGATTGTTGTGTCATTTTGAGAGATTTTCACAAGGTTATTACGAAATGCTGTCTTGAAGATTTTACAGCGAATATTACGATAGATTTCAGGGTATAAACCTGAAGTTAAAATATCATCAAGATCAAATTTTGTCAAGACTTGAGTGTGCAAATAGGTAAATGCACGCACAGCTACTTTTCTCTGTTGATGTTTGAGAATTATATCCTAGTAAATATGTCAATACTTGTGGTTTTCATGTTTATTAGTACCTCACCAAAGAATGAACCTGCACCTACCATAACTCGACCACGCGTTGCAAAGCCTCGTTCAACTAAATACCTAAAGCATACTAAGTACAAGAATTCAAATAAATGGAAATACATTTTTGTATTGTATTCACCTTCACGAATGGCATATTCTGAAGGTGGAAAACACTCTGGACGTAATACCATTGCCAACTAATTTTGAATTAGATAATGATTGAAAATGATAATTAGTACTGCTGTAATGAATTGAGATCGTTCAAGGTCATCAGAACAGTTGAAAAAATCAATTTTTGATATCCATTGATTATTGTAAAGAGCTACTTCACCACGTAAACCAGGAGACATTGCTAAAAGTAAATTGCGATTTTTTGTTTCACGAAGCAAGGAACGAGAAGTAAAAAAGAATTCACGTAAACGAGATGATAGATCCATAGGTAATTGATTGTATTGACAATATTCATTAAGTGTGTCAATGGTTTGATGAAATTCGGAAGTTGATGCATCCATTGCACTTAAAATTTGACAAACACCACCAACAACATAAGCATAAGTCCCTCCACCCAACAACATACAAATAATAGCAAGACCACGTTCACCTGGTGTAGATGGTACCTACAACAAACTTTTAAATGAAAATTACTTAAAAAGTCTTACTAAATCACCATAACCAATTGTTGTTAATGTCATGACAGACCAATATAAAGCTGCTACATATTGAACAGAAGCTTTAGTATCAATCAATGCATCAGGACCAACATGATGATCTGTGAGCCAATTGTACCGATTGCCATTTACATCACTTGCATATTCAATATCTGTAATGACACGAAATACACAGGCAATCTAATGACGCAATAAGTTTTACTCAATATTTGCTTTAATTGTACCCAGTGGGCAATCATAAAGACTGTAAAGCAAAATTTTGCTAGCCCCAATGTACCATAGCTAACACTCATTTTAACTTCCCAATATTGAAATATACTTGCATCTACAACATTAATACATACTTTAAACATCTCAATAATATACCACGAACGACTCGAACTATTTTCATTAAACGAAAAAGACGCATGATACGCATGAATCGCATTTGACTTAATATTGGTGATGTTAATACAAGGCCAAATACATCAAAAGGAATGATTGATAAGAAATCCACGATAAACCTAGAAAAGATAAACTCGACTTGATAGATTTGGTTTTGTACCATCCTCTGAGATAATGTTTGATAATAAGTCTTGCATCTGTGATCCACATATTGGTATGACTATCAAAATACTACACATATTAAGCGGTAATCATAGTCAATCAATATACCGCCAAGAAAAAACGAATCAACATATCCATGACAAAACAACAGTCAACTAGTTGGACATTTTAAACAACCAAAAGCATTTTTTAATTGTACCAAAGATATTGATAACAAATAGTGCATCTACTGATGGAGATAGAAATGCTGTCTCAAATGGAGTCACAATAGCTATAAAATGTCGTCAAAGTGAAAGTCAACTCAATACCTGTAAAAAGTAAAAGGGCAATTGACAATATATCCCAATTCCGCATAAAAGTTGAATGGGGATGAATTGGTTCAACACCACAGAGTCTTGCAGGGACTGTAATCGCTCCCGTGGATTTATGAAAGTCTTTGTCAGTCATTTGAGTCTTTACAGCTGTATGAACACTGTCAGAAGCTGGTTTTGTGAAAATATGAGATGGAAAGCGCATGGTTTTGGCTCGCTTTACAGCCGATATGTGAGGAGAAGTATGAGGGACGTTCATGCTTTTACTATTTCGTAGCTAAAGAGAATATTACACAAGAAGACATTTTGGACATACCCCAAGGGATTTCGGCATTTGTGTACTTTCTAATATTGAAACTGTTACGTCGGACTTAAAAATGATATATTTAAAATCCAAGATTAGTTAATTTGCTTTGTAATCGATCTCTTAAATACTGAGCATTTGGGGTGTAAATACACACTTCACCATTGCCAAGTCCAACAAGTAAATGCATTTCATCTGATGATAAACACATTGATCGAATTGCACTTTGAAAAGAGCGAATATTCCGGCTTTCATCACTTCCATCGAAATCACGCTGTAAGCTGAGATCATGAAGCCGATAAATACTAATATATTGCCCACGTCCACCAGCTAAAATGGATTCCCCATCCTACGAATGATTTGAAGACATACAATAAATATGTTTTTCCTACCGAAGTCAAGACAATAGACTGAACTTTTTGATCAACAATTGCCGTGGCTAAAAGTTCTCCATTGATGGAGAATCGATAGAGAGTGGATTTTGTATCACAATAGATAATGATGGACCCATATTTACTTAGTCCAACGTAACTCAAACGAGCAATAGCTTGATCTGGAGCTGGGCGAATTGTGCGAATATATCGTCCATTGCTTAATGTATGAACGATTATTGTGCCATCACGACTTGCACTCAGCACTAAATCATAATCTGTGGATACAGCAATACTTGTAACACCATCATCATGACCATAGATTACAAAGTTTGGAGTAGACGGCATGACACAAGTCTTGTCTTTCCAAAACAAAGGCCAAATCTAGTCAACATTAGTTGCAGCCTAAATATAAGCACGAACCATGAGTGTATTATCGTAGGAGCCACTGACAAGTACACTATTGTCATCACTGATAGCAAGGCAAGTCACGACATCGTGGTGTTGCCTTACAGACTGTACTTGCCCACCATCAATTGGAGTGACTTTAATACTATGATCCCAATGCCCACACGAAAAAACATGTTTGGACCGCACAAGAAAAACATAATTGGATAGTGCTACAGCACTCTCAGCATACGTAGTGACTGCACGAGTAGCAAATGGGACCCCAATTGCATGCATAGTTGTTGGGATTGCAGAAATAGTAAATGGTGGTTCACGATCAGGAGGAAGACCTTTCCATTTGTGAATGCTTAACCATCGA
Source organism: Thraustotheca clavata (assembly GCA_002081575.1). Taxonomy (NCBI): domain Eukaryota; phylum Oomycota; class Saprolegniomycetes; order Saprolegniales; family Achlyaceae; genus Thraustotheca; species Thraustotheca clavata. The sequence continues at coordinate 11,886 of JNBS01000769.1, read as the reverse complement.
TTTGTATCAATAGCACAGCAGCCATCTTCATCAATTGTCAAACAGATAATAGGTCTTTTTGCTTTGCTAGCCACCAAGCGAGGATATCCAACCCAATTAGTAGTTTGAGTCATGGAAAAAATTTGATCTGTAGATGGCATTCTTGCAGGATGAGGCTTAAACAACAATTGAGGAGGTGTTTGACCAAAGCAATCAATTTGACGTAGTGTTGTAGCATACAAAGCAGGATCTGTTTGCTGAAGCTTATCTAAATCCACAGCTCCATTGTAAGTCAAGTGGAAGTAAACATTGCACGCATCCACAGCATGGGAAGTACCACCAAAAAGAGGCGGCCGCTGTTTAAAACCAAAGATCAAATCGATCCATCGATGTAATTGAGACGAAACATAATCACTTTCAAGTGCAAGACGATGGAGATGAATAAAGTTGTGTTGCGAACCTTGAGCCCATGGAGGTAAGATAACGTTGTCAACCACTTCCCCATTTTGTTTATTACCAAATGGGAACTGGTTAACGTTTACAAGGAATTCGGGTAAGTAAAAGAACTCTGGAATTAGCTCTCGGACGTCGCTTGGGTTTGACGTACAGCTACGATATGATGCATCAATTGAGTGAAAGAGACGATCAGCATGATCCACTTTCCCTACACTACTTTAGATGGTATAACAATAAGAAACAAACCTCCTTGTAGCTGTAAATGATAATTGGTAAATGGCTGTAGTCGTATGAGAAACCCGATCACAAAAGCTGAGCATGAATAGTGAGTTCCATAATGAAATGGTGGCAAATGCGGCATATCATCAGCCATCTAGAATGGAATAAAGCATGACCCTAGTATTTGCTGTACCATTGGGGAAGAGTTAAATCGCAGATACTCCATTTCCAGTACTTTATATCGCTCTTGAAAGAAACTCATTGACGCATCGTTTTGAGCCCCAATCGGTCGAGATAAATCACGAAATGTTGAAGGGTTTGTCAAGTTAAGAGTATCACTGGTGTAATCTGCTAAAACCCAGGGGAATATCTACAACATCGATTCAGGATAATCATTGACAATTGAATTTACAGGATATTGAGCAAGATCATTGTATGTTCTACCAGCAATAAAATTCAGATGCATGAGGTAGTCAAAATTGGACATTTTGCGCTCAATCCACATTTGTGTTGCACTCGAGTGCTCGAACCGAGCTCGTGGAGTACGGCCTAGAGAAGATTGCAAATTTGATGGTTGCATGTAGCGAATAGTTTGCTGTAGTAATGTACAGGCATTTTTTTCCCGTAAATTTAAAAATATAGACATACCATTCTTGAAGAAGAATTCAAGAGCCCATGGACGAAATTGGTATTGCCTGTATTCCAGTTGTGTCAACTCCTATCAAAAATTGAAACAAAAAGTATAATCTTGTTTTACCTGCAACATAAACTTTTTTTGCTTCTTTTTTGGTTCCATTATCAGCAAAAAGCAATTCGTATACAAGTGTAATTGGCATTCAATAGATTTAGTTTTTGCAATCCAGTCGCAATCAAATGTAGCAATTGATTTATTTGGATCTGAACTTTCGATTTTGACATCTTCGCTTGCCAAAATATCCCGTTCTTCTTGTTGCTTAAGTTTTTCATAAAAGTCTTCATTATATGCAGCAAGGGCCTTGGCTTGTAATAGTTCAGTTGTTAGCGATACCTGAGCCTCATTTTGAGAAATCATAAGAACTGATGGAAATGATGTCTCTGGCACAGAGTAAAATCTTTTGAGTTTACAGCGTTCATGACGTCCATTTTCACTCGAATCCAATTTCCATTGAATCATACAACTCTCTTGAGGTAGTTCTTGACCCCAAGCACCACGTTCATTTGTAAGAGAGCGTAAAATTCGTAACCAAGTATGACTTGCATTCATACGTTGTTTCTCATAAACATCACTAGTAAACTTCCACACAGATCTTTCCCACTGCATGGCATTGAACAAAGCTACATCCATAATCTAATGGATTAAATTATCTAACCATTGATAAATTTAAGATTACCTTTGAAGCAAAGCGATGGCTATTACATAGTTTAGAAAGTAATTCAAGTCGAACCACATCCATGGTGCATTTTGAAACCTATTACACATTAAGCATAATATTATCAAAAGTCCCACCGCTTTCTTGTATTCACAACTCATATCATGCCTCCAAAGGTCATTGGCTTCGCTTTGATGTTGCAGTGGTACAATATCATACCAATCATCCCAACAAACTAGAGGCAGCCCTAATTCAGTTCGAAGTTGCTCGAGCACATTGTCGGGGGTAATTTCTTTGGGGGATCGGGACGATTGAACATCCAAATATCTCAGTCTTAACACAGCTCGATATCGTCGCAAAAGGTCCATTGTTACATCTGAGAGAGAACTCGATTTTGAGCGGCTAGCCTCGACAAGAGCAGAAAGTAGTCGTAAGATATACCGAACAATGTCTTGACGAGAATGCGGAAATTGCTCATTTGAGAGGTACTCTTTTAGCAAAGTTGGTGAATGTGGATAGAGTAAACCAAGTAAAGTGCGTACAATTCCACCTTTTTGAGGTAACCATGAAGATAACTCAATTTCAACTGGAAATGACATCCAATAAAGCATTTCCATACCTAACAAACAAGTTACCAAATATATTGGCTATGAAGTAATACGATGTAAAAGTGCCCAAAGTTCAGCAACGACATGTGAGACTTCCACCAAGTCGAACAGTTCATATTCAACAAGAAATATCACGTGCCACACATTGGAATGGAAAATGAGCCATTGTTGACACATTGAGTCGGATGGATTTGTCGATACGTATTGCCATTTCGAGCTTTTGGTGCTAAAGCGGAAAGGCTGCTCAACATGATACTGCTGAAGTCGGCGCAGAACTAAAGCTATAAATTTGCTTCGGAGCTCTGTAGACAGATCAAGAATAGTTCCCATCAATGCCAGATATTCTTGAAAGGATGTCCACCCTTTGGTAGCTGTCGAAATGCTATACACAACCCACTCCACTAATAAATTGAGCACAACTAGTTGGTGTCCTTGACCTTGACATCGTTTTAGTAGTAAAATCCAAAAGCGCTGAAGGGGATGTTTAAAGACAATTCGCAAGATTTCGATGTCAGATTCAAAAAGTACTTGAACGAGATTTATACAATGAGGCAAAGAGGCAGCAAGCATAATCGACAGCATAGCTGGAACTATAGCAGAACATTTGTCCACCCGAAGCATTTCAAAGCTCATCGATACAAAATCGTCGTAGCTCTCATTACTTATGCATTCAAGTGAGCACAATAGATAAATATGTGCCAAATGGTCTTCAGGTTCGGGGGCATCAAATTGCATTGATTCCGATTTTTGCAAAGAATCGCTGAAAGAATAGCTACTGATTCGCCGTAAATGGGATTCAAACCTTACATCAGTATGCGAAGAAGAAAGCCTTGGCGGCTTAAACATCAAGGACTTTGCCAAAACTGTTGCTGGAAGCGAGACCGAGTGTGGACGATTTTTCTCTTGTTCAATTTGGGCAGCAGCAGCTTGTAAGCCAAGACATTGAGAAACAATAGCAAAAGCGGTAAGTTTAACTTCTCCAGATAAATGCATTCGTCGAAGGACTAATGTAAAGAAGATATCCATAGCTGTAATAGGGGCACCAAAGGCACTACATGGGGTAATACGATAGTGTGGATCAAGGTTGGACTCTGGTGTGTTAACGAGCTTTCTCATTTCTTTTTCAAATAGGGCCACCAGGTGTAATCGCTCGGATTTTCCAGTGCTGGTTAAAAGTTGCAGAATTAAATTAAGTATATCTGATTTCTGGGTATCATCACCAGAGAAACCAAGAAACCCAATTAAAGCCGTCACATCACATGGCTCAATCTGTGGCTTGGCTTTGATTAATACTTCAATGAGATCGATAATGGCAAAGCGTACTTGTTGGCATTCTGCTGCACTCAGATGCGATGCTACAGAAGCTTTAGTTTCAGGGTGAATCCAATCACGCTGATTAAATTTGCCTTTTTCAAAGTTGCTTGGCGAAAGTAATGGCTCGGCCCCATTTTCATTAGACCAAATGTCCATGGGTGGTGTAAACCAGTAGTACAGCCTTAGATCATCCAGTAGTTTACGAACTGTGATATGTTCCTGCCACGGCAAGTCAGTTTGCTCTATGAGAAATCGTAGGATAGACACAACATGAAGCTGCACATTTAAAGGTGTAAATACCCAAAGATTAAAATCCCCAACCCAGTGCTTGATAATCAATGACTGAAAGTGTGGATGGGCCCAAGGATTAATCAGCAACGAACGCATTGTTTCAAGAACTGAATATGACATGTGCCGTGGCGCCATGCGACTGAGAAGGTAGCCCATTACAACAACGCCATTGTTTTCTTGCATGAATCTTTGATTTGCTTCATGCTCATGTAATACAGCCCCCAATAGCTTAAGCACATTTGAAGCAAGATCTTGACTAGTTTCGCTATCGAATTGAGCCAAAAGAGGAAATACAACAGCGACCCCGCCAATACAATCAAGTACATCGACAAGGTATCGTGTGTAAATATGGTACGTGCCCTCCAAACGCCTAGCTGCGAGCAGCAGGGGCATAATTTCCTGAAAATTCAAACTGCTGTCGTGGAAGTATTGGCCTTCCCAAACGCTGGGGCTATAGCTCCAAACAATATAATCTGAAAAGGAATCTTTCGGGTCTAGAATCATGTTTGGCCCACGCCTGAAGAGCTGGTGCAGATTTTTGGCCGAAAGTGCTTTCTTCAAGAAATAAATACTGCCCATTCGCATTCGTCCCATGTTTCCTAAGGATACCCCATCATCTTGTACAGAGCAACCAATGTAGCACGACTCAACAGAATTTGATGCAAAACTAATCGGCTGTGCTTCGCTTCTCCAACATATATCACCATTTATACACAAAATTGCCTCAGACGGAGTACGAAATGATCCAGAACTATGAACAAAGCTAAACGAGTACCATCGATGCCTCATGAGCTGAACATTCGTGCAAAAGGGGGCTAAATCGTTGGGCGTCACATAACAAACAATTCCAGATTGTACATAACAGTGATAAATGCGCTGCTCCGCATCACAGATACAAAATAAAGTGTGTTTATCGCTGGATAGTTCGTCCTCCAGGTAAATCCAAGTATGGAAAGTAAACCCACGGGTAGGAAACGTAAAGGAATTTGACACTTCGAGGCCAGATTGATCACCATCAAAGAAAAAGAAGCGATTTGGCTCAATTGCACGAGGTCTGATCATTTGGTATAAAGACATGACAAGCAAAGATGATAGTTTTGCCATAGCAGGACGCTGTAGCAGTCGAAAATATCGCTTTAGTTGCTTTACACCAATGCTGTGTTGTCCAATTTCTACCATAACTTGCATGAGCAGTGGAGAATCACATCCAGTCTCGAGGAGGTCCATGATTTGATCCACAGTTGCTGGTTGTACATAACAACACATCGAGCGATTTAAGTGAGCATATTTTGAAGAATCTAAAAAGAGCCGAAGGAAGTTTTTTAAGAATTTGTCTTGAACTTCAAAAGCACAGTGTTTAAATAGGGCCAGCACAACTGGGATCGTGTCAGGATTATAAATTCGCAACGAGGTTTCATCGTTGTCTACCATCATAGACCAAAGCATTGCCAAAGTTGCCCAGGAAGGCGACGATTCAGCAGTTAAACAAATATGCACTAGAGGCTCGTAAGCTATTCTTTCATGGTCATCCAGTGAAGATCCCATAAGTGAACGAAATTCAGCTTTGGACTCACGGTTGTGTGCCATGAGCAAAGTCAAGATGTAGCCAACTTTCCTCACGACTACACAGTGTTCGGAAGTTCCCACATAATGACGAGAATGCATTAAATTTGACAAATGAATGAATATAGAGCAGTTCCGTAATAATACTTGGACTTCACCGATATACTGAGTCGACGCCAAGATACCATGTATAATGTCAAGCATACAGCAAACAGTAGGCCCAACATAACTAGAGCTTTCCGATATTAGTTCAGATAACGACTGTACAAACATTTGAACAAGATGAGAGTGTAAAAAATCAAATCGACCACTGCTGTACGGTCCATAAACTGCTTCTGGGTCAAACATGAGTTCGATTGCACCATAAAGCAAACTCTGAAGCACATTCAATACCATTGCAACATAGCTTTCTTCATAAAGCATTTCAAAAAGCCACGGTAAAAACGAAGCCGATCGATCTCGAAAGCATGCAACAAGAAAATCTTGCTGCAAGACTTGAACAGCACATGCATCTTCTTGTTTACACGTCAGTACAAAAAAGTTGTGAATGAATCGCAATGCTGAAAACCGCGCGATGTTTGATGCTGCCGACACTGTATGATCAATTTGCAATGCTATGACAATCTTAGAAAAGTTTGCCAAGAGATAATTCTTGAATAATGCCTCCTCAGTCAATAATAAATCATCCAAAATGTTAAACATGGTAGTGGCGAACCAGGGATCCTGCCAATTTTCATTGAGCTCTGAGATAGCCAACTCAAAGTAGCTCGTTTTCTCTGGTAATGCATGAACAATCAATAAGAAGACTGAAGCCACAAGTGCATGATTGAGTACTAATGAGAATCTTGGTAGTGGTGTCAGTGGGTCTCGAACTGCAATTTCTGCTGTTGCCAATCGAATATCACCGAGAATTGTCGTCATGGCTTTGCTGAAATGATCTCCAAGGTGCATAAAGAGAGAGTGATGATGCCAAAGAAATTTCCATGCGTTTGCTTGTTGTAAACCTGCTGGCACAATAATGCTATGGGGCTGTAGTTGGAAAATATGACGAATAAAGCACATTGCGTGTAGCTCAATTGTAATTCCGGAGGGTGATTCATATTTCCGTGTTGCTCGGATGATATCAACAATTGCCAGCACCATGTGCTCTAAAAACGTACAAATGGGTATAGGCATCATATTGATCATATCTTTGGCTTCAAAGTACTTTAAAGCAGGACAGGAATACGCAAGGTACAGCGTATCAAATATTGCTTTAATGCAAAGGTTGGCTTGGTGAAATATTTGATGCGTAGGAGATATTTTTGTGAAAGTAAAGCACTGTACAGCAAACCCTGTTGCACACCAACGATGTCGATGGTGCTGACAAGTATAGCAAATAATTCGTTTAGAACTTGCATTGTTTGGATTTCCAAAGACAATGGGGTAGCGAGTTAGTGCCCAAATCTTAGGAGTGTTAAAAAGACTGTTGCTTTGCTCTGAATAGGACGATGCAAGTTTGAAAGAGGTATCTTGTATCCAACGAATAGTTGATGTGATAAGACTGAATTTTTCTGTAAACTCGTGCCAATTTCCTTGAGCTTCACAAACTTCGAGGGCCACACGGAGTACCATGCAAGCAAAGATAGTTTGTTGTGTCATTAAGTGTACTGATCCAAAGTTTTTTGCATCGAGAAAAATTAAATCAAATAATGGTGACACTAAATCTTCATTTTGTAAAATTGTCTTGCGATTTACACAGATAATACTTCCAAGAAGGGATAATAAGTCTAGTTGTAAAGGTATCCACATTGAGACTGCTTGTAAATTAGCCGTGTCATAAGCTCTGGTGGATTGCAGTACAGTAAGTATGCTTGCAATACACTCAAGTCGGTAGCGTTGAAGTTGTGGTATTGCATGATGCATAAGTGTAATAAGGCCAACTGGTGTTGCCTTTTTGGAATCAAAGAAATAATCTATCCATTCATGATGAATATGGTCCATGGCTGTATAACATGCAAATTCAGCACTCTGTGGAACTTTGTCTGGTAAATTCGTATTTGATGATGGGTTATTTAAAAAAATGTCAGGAGTAGATATACCAACATCAGACCATTCTTTCCAATGAGAACTAGAGCCGACAAAACAAATTTCAAGCAATCTTGACCAATACTGAATTATATCAGCTACAAGTTCGATATCATTATGAGTAAGAGCAGGTTGAATAAGCCATTTATGCACAAATGAAGCCAATGGTTGCAAGAGAAACGAGAACATAGATGCACTTTCACTGTCAGGTATTGGAATTTTAAGTAAAACAGCCTGATTTCTCTTCCATCGCACAGCTCTTGATAAAATTCTCAATGGTAAAGCAACAAATTTGTAAAATCTTTGAGTCACTACATAATAAAGTTCTTCAGCAACAATTTCCAAAGCTTTTAATGGCCAGTCTCCAGCACTAATTTTGGTATGATCTTTATATGACTGCTGAAGCTCTTCAATTGCACTAAGAAAGCAACAGACTTCGTCTCGAGCACGTAAATCCACGCTAAACAATACGAGATGTTCATATCTCTTCCAAATACTCACAAACTCAGTGCCTCGATCTTCCTGGCAGAGTGTACTTGTATGCAAATCATTCAAGAAATCGTTTGTTTCACTTGCAATTTCGACCTTAAACTCACTCACTGATACATCCGCAACAAGATCTACTTGTATATCCACATACTTGACCTCTTCATCGTCTGCTTCACGCTCATTTTCATTCAAAGCAAGTCGCTTCATCGGACTCGGACTCATCAGAGAACTAATTTCTAAGCTCGGATATGACCTCTCAAACATAATGCGTGCATATTGTCTCTATTAATTAATATTTAATATTGTCTATTAAAATTTGTTCAAGTTGCACTTAGATCACGACGATGAAATAGGAAAAGCTTCTGTAGGATGAGTACGAGAGCTACAGCTTTGAATATCACTGTTAATTTGATCAAGTGTGGCTTCAGCAACTTGAGCTCTATTAACTGCTTCGTTGAGTTGCATGTCGAGTCGATCAATAATAGCACTTTTCATACTGATAGCTTGTTTTACACGTTCATGTAATCGATCCAATTCTTCTTGCTTTGATTGTTGCAATTGTTGTTCATAAAGCTCTTGTTGAAAGGCGTGGTGTTGTATTAGTCGAGCTTTTTCTTCAACTGTTTGAGATTGATATTGTTGATACGTTTGTAAAAGAGTTTCGTACATATTTTTGTGTTGTTCACCATTAGCAGCTTCATGAGCTAATTTTTGTTTGTGTTGCTCAATTTGTTCATTTTGAATTGATACTTTCGCGTCAAGTTTTGTAATTTCGGCTTGGGCTACAGACAATTGATGTTGAAGTGATTGAACTTGTTGACGAGAAACTTGCAAAGCATTCGTAATTGTTTGTGTTTCTTTATCAAGTTGGGATATGACTGCCTGAAGTTGAGACTCGGATTGAATTTTTAGTGTATCAATTTTAACAGTCACAGCATCTTTCACTTTTGCTTCAAATGATATTTTCCATTCTTTTGTCTTTGCTCGCATTTCACAAAGCTGTTCTTCATATTCTTCTTGTGTTTGTTTAATTTTCGCATTGCATAAGCTTTGAATTTCAACTACTTTGTCATCATAAAGTTTTGTTAATTGTTCCAACTCTTCAAATTGTGTTGTTTCCAAACGTTGTTGAAGGACTTCCATATCACTTGCATGACCATTCTTCATACTTTCAATTTGTCCATTCAGATCCAAAATTTGTTGCTCTAGTTCATCCACTTTTTCTTGCCACTTTTCCTTGTCTTTTTCATACTCATCTGTCAACGCATTCAATCCATCGTTATAATTCTTTCGTACTCCATCAACATATTCAACCAGTGTATTCTCTCGACCAGGGCGTAGTCCCGATGTACGTATAATACCAACAAGTTCCACTAAAGCGTCACTAAATTCTCGACTAATTTCATGCTTGACAATGACAAATGGTGATGGTGGGGGTTTATTCACTTTGCCAGTATCATTCTCTATACATCGCTGATGCTTCAAGTGTGCTACAAACTTTTTCGTAGCATCGTATTCCTTTGCATTAAACAGGGTTGCTGTTACGACCATTTTCAATCAATATCCAAGGTCGATTGAAACGTAATACGTTGAAAGAACAACAATCCCATCTTTATTTCATCTATTAAATCTATGACATATTCAAGGTGTAAATTTAAGGTTTAAGTCAATAAATCTCAACAACTTTTATTTTTCATATAGGAACTCTTATCAAATCATACTCTATAGTAAATCCAAGTATATTCGATTGAATTGACTGCAGAAATCTCTATATAAACTAAAGACATTCTCAGTAAATAAAAGCATTAAACTTCTTTACCAATCCAAATACTGTACATTGAAACTTAATCTAACAAATACTGTACTTTTTACCCTATCATTCCCCTTTGTTTTCTAATTTTCCAGGAAATCATATCATTGCATCAAGTTCAACCAAAGTTAAATCCACTTCATGTAAAACTTGCACAACAAAAAGAAAACAATATACTTTGGATTATTATAATAATATGACAATATGACAATATTACAGTTTATTGTTTATGCTATGTGACTTTTCAGCACGACCTTTCAGACAATTAGACTATTAACGTTACATGTACTACACAATTATCCGGTATCTCAAGTCATCATCCGGAAAAGGAATATGGAGATTAACTTGAAGTTTGTATGCAACTGATATATTATGACAAATGTCACTTGCCTTTTTGATTGATAATGCAAATTAACATCATCGCTGCTGTGCCACGGAATCGAGTGATCGGATGCAATGGAAAGCTGCCATGGTCTCTTCCAAAGGACTGGGCGTACTTTTTATCGAAAGTAAAAGGCCACACGTCAATTATGGGGCGTGTGTGTTTTGGTGAATTGAATCCTAATGAAGATTTTCCATCAATTGTTGTGTCACAATCACTTGCAAATACTGGAAAAGGAATGCCATACGTTGAATTTACAACTAGTTATAAAGATGCTTTGGAAATTGCACGAAAACAGCAATTGGATCAAGTATGGATTATAGGTGGTCAACGAATTTATGAAGAAGCATTGGAACATGCTGATAAATTGTATATCACAAGAATCAATAATGAATATGAAGGAGATACAATATTTCCTGAATGGGAAAAATACTTTACTGTACTTGAAAGTCGTACAATTGATACTGAAAAGGGAATCGAGTAAATTGCAATTTCAATCGTAGATTTATTAATTTTGTGTAGACTGGCATTTGAAGTATGGGCAAAGATAAACCATAATGTCTAGTTTGTTAATGGAAAATTAAAATTGTTTCAAAATGAGATTAATGAGTTAACCGTTGCTGTCAGGTGGACACAAACTTCATCTTAATTCATCCTCTGTCCTACTTACACCGTTGATATTACTTCTAAACCAAGTTTATTACAATGTTATTAAAGCAGTAATTTGTACAAAAGGAGAGACTACACCATAATTTCCATTTAAAGAAAAACATATTTAAAGCTAGATAAAAATTTACATATTTTTGGCGAGTGTCTATTCAACAGAATTGATGGTTGTCATTATTGAAACGCGCCATTGTCTTATGTGTCCAACGCTACCTAAAATTAATAAATTAGGAGTTCATTTATTCATTTACAAAAATGCTTTCACGAGTGCTTTGTGTCTTTGGCTGGATTATAGCAACTTTGGTAATTAGCTCAACTGCAGTACCAGCAGAAGTTTGTGAGTCACTTGCTTTTGCAAATGCACCGATGATAGCTATGGGGCGTACACCAATGTCTATTAAAGCCTTGACTATAGGCTCTTACGTTTGCTTTCAAGTCACGCTAACTGGTACTGCAAAATATGTTTCAATCGCAATTTCACCAACTTCCAAGATGGTTAATCAACCAGCTAACAATGTTGTCATTTACGATGTTTCGGATCCTCCAGCTATGCTTTACACCATGTATGGCTATGGTAAACGAGATACTAAAATTAATACAGACCAATCTCCAATTAATGTCACTCAGTCAAGTAATGTTAATGGGGTGATTCAATTTACTTTTCAACGACAACTTGCTGCTGTTGTTGATTCT